>JBBMHQ010077631.1:0-12058 GCA_037834295.1 Postelsia palmaeformis
AAATAAAGTCTCACCACGTGGGGTTTGAACTTGGGTACCAATACCAATGGTCTTTGAAGCTGACCACTAGACTACCGGGGCGACCGTATGTATGTATTTATTATAATTTCTACTGCTGCATGCAGCGTAATAATTATTATTTTTTGCATTGCTTTTTTTCAATATTTCTCCATCCCCCTCCCCACTATTGTTGTCAAGTATAAAAAGGAACACTGCCTGGTGTGCAGCAAAGATACACACTAGTAACCGCTGGTGTGTTATTCCCTTCATGCCCTTCTGGGTGTGCTTTGTTTTAGTGAGAGTATATAACTCTTTTACAAATACTAATAGGAGTTTTGTATTGGGGAAAGTATCCCGTGAGTGCACTACATTTATTGACGTATTGGAGTGGCTCAATTTTATTCACTCTTTTGGCTGTGCTTGCTTTATCGCGTGGTTCTATGTGCCTCATCGCTGGAGAACGTGGTATTCATTGGGGCTCATTAGTTACGTCAGGGATAGATAATAATCGACAATATTTTAACGGGACTTAATTTGCTGTCGCGGGCCTTCTGTATATCATGCCTTACGCCACGAACGAACACTGTAACATGCTTTTGCGAGACATATTTCAAACACTGATCGCTGCGTCTGTGTCAACAGTCCCTTGGCATCGTAAACTGACGTGCCTTAGCCGTTGACTGTAGGTTGCCTACGGGTCTTATGGCGCTGCTTTCGGATCTTAGCTTCGCCGCCGCCGGGTGTTAGCGTTGCTTAGCTTGGTCTTGACGTTGCCTGCGGGCCTTAGTTTCGTTGACAGTCGTTTATCGTCGCGTCTACATCAACGGTCCCTTAGCATCGTAAACTGACGTGCCTTAGCCGGTAAATTGCTCGCGGGACTTAGCTTAGCCGTCGGCGTGTCTTGGCGTTGCTCAGCTTGGTCTTAGCGTTACCAACAAGTACCTTGGCATCGTACACTGACGTGCCTTAGCCGTTAACTGCAGGTTGCCTGCTGGTCCTATGGCGTTGCCTCCGGGTCTTAGATTCGCCACCGGCGCGTGCTAACGTTGCTTAGCTTGGTCTTAGCGTTGCCTACGGACCTTAGCTTCCTTGGCCATAGTATTTGCTCGCTTCTGCGAGGCGTCGTATGTAACCTAGATCCGCGGCCGGTCATAGAGCACAGGCTCTCCCCCCCCCCCCCCCTCTCCCCCTTTTTGCGTCAGGTATAAAATGAAACACTACCAAGGGTGAATTACTGCGTGCAGTACATCGGCAAAGGTACACTAACTAGTGGTTGGTGTCTGATTCCTTTGATGCCCTCCTGTGTGTTTTTTTTTTGCGGAGGAGTGTAACTCTTCCAGTACTACTACTGCAGCCCCGGGTGCTTCTTTATGGTCGGGCTGATCCCGTCTGTTCCGTCGAGTTTCGGGCTTTGCGCTTTTGCTGCGATCGTGTTGTCACGTTCATTCCTGCTACTTCTGGATACCCTGGGCATCGTAAACGGCCGTTTGAAGTTGTTCGCTGCGTGCGGGCATTGGCGGTTCGGGCCACCTAAACCTAAACGGGCGGGCCCTTGTCATCGTAAACTGCCGTTTACAGCATCGACCTTCGCTTCGACCCTTGGCATCGTAGACTGCCGTTTGAAGCTGTTCGTTGCGTGCGGGCATTGGCGTCGTCACGGCCCTCATCAGGCCGCCGACGAACGCCCCCTTGTAAATTTTACTAATATTACGGGGGGCCATAGTTAATAGAACCAAATATTGTTTGTAAAAAAAGCGAAATATATAGGTTTTTGTGTTCACCGTAGGTCCTACTTAATACAGTATGCTCCCCGTAATAGTGTCGCGGTAAAACGGGGAGAGTACGTACGAGGTACGTAAGTGTACCTTTATGTACACCCATAAACGGTACGAAGCAGTAGTATAATAAGTAGCAGACGGTCGTCTTCCTCACTGCTGTTTCAACCCTTTCAAGCCTTCGTCGTATTCGGGGGTGGTCGCGTCGAGCAAGCTCTTCTCTCCCCTCCCTACACTGCTGTACTGCTGTCAAGCATGCATGTATGTACCAGGTACCTGGTATGCATTGTATTCTCAGTATTTTTTTCATCCCTTTATTTGTGTTCACCTTTTTTTTTGCCATCTCCTGCGATGCGTCGTATATAGCCTAGATCCGCGGTCGGTCAGCAGGCTCTCCCCCCCCCCGCACTACCAGTACGAGTAGCACTGTCACGTATAACAAGGAACACTGCCTGGTGTGCATTACTACTGGCTGCAGTACAGTAGCAAATATACACTGACCTGTGTGTTATTCCTTTGACGTCCTGGTCCGTGCTCTTTTTCTGGGGGAGAATACAATAATTTTTGCACTACTACAGTCAGTCCCGTCTTGAGGACAAACCACGCACAATAGAAGAACTAGAGTATTCTGTGTGTTTTGTTGTGCATTTTTTATTTCGGTGTGTTGATGCTTTGTCTGACATGTCCCCCTCCCTTCTGCGGTGCGTCGTCTATAACCTAGATCCGCGGTCGGTCATAGAGCAGGTTCTTCTTCCCCCCACTACTACTGTCAAGAACAATGAACCATACTGTCTGGCGTGCATTGCTACTGGCTACAGTACAGCAGCAAATAAACACTGACTGGCGTGTGACTCCTCTGATATCCTATCCTGGTGTGTTTTTTATTATTTGGGGGGAGACTATAACCCTTTGAGTACTACTACTGCAGTCAGTCCCGCTTTAGGGGCAAACCACGTCCAATAGAAGAACCTATAACAGTATGTTGTGTGTACTGTTGTCCTTTTGTTTCTCCTGGTCCGTTGATAATTTGTGTGGCATTCGCCACACACGTTTCGGGGGTGAGGGTTGCTTCGTTCGATGCTCAAATATTCATCAGATTGGATGAGACGACTGTTTAGTTGTAACCTACCCGACTACGCCTACTTGTTTTTTCTAGAGCTGTGATACTGCTGCATGCTTGTTGATAGTTTTGATCCAGGGTTTCTCTTCTTGTCGGTATTGCCCAAGAGCTCTCTGGGTTGGGCTTTGGGGACACCGGAAATTTGAAACTTTTTTTCTTCTTTTGCTTTATTACCGCAGAGAGTAGATTAGTCGACATTATCTGTCGTTGGTTGTATGGGACGAAAAAATATGATACCCTCCCCTTGAACGACTGTTTTTGATTGTCGATTTTGATCGAGGGTTTTTCTTTGTTGTCGCTTCAATAGCTCAAGGGCGTTGTGGGGTTGGTTTTAGGGGGCAGGCTCTGGAAAATGACAGTTTTTTTCCCCGGAGAGCGTAGACGAGAGCGTGGATGGTTGTGGCGGCTGTCTGCCGTGCGCTGTGGGGAAGCAGCATGACAGCACTACCGCGGTTCAGTTACGTATTGGAGTAGCTCAATTATACTCACTGATTTGGTTGTGTTCAATCCATTACGTGGTTTTGCGTGCCTTATCGGTAAATAACGTGGCTTTCATTGAGGCTCATTGATTGCGTCAGGGATCGATACAAATCGACAATATTTCAGCGAGATTTGTTTATTGTCGCGGGCCTTCTTTACATTATGCCTTGAGTCATAGATCAACAATATAATATGTTTGTACGGGGGCTAATTCGAGCATCAGTCGTTGCGTCTAAATCAACAGTCCCTTGGCATCGTGAACTGACGTGCGTTAGTCGTTTACTGTATGTTGCCTGCTGGTCTTGTCGCGCTGCCTGCGGGCCTTAGCTTCGCCGCCGGCGGATCTTATCGTTGCTTAGCTTAGTCATAGCGTTGCCTTTGGACCTCAGCTCCGTTGGCGGCCATTACGTCGCCAGCTTAGCACCCTTGTACTTGTTGTTGCTTTTCTTGTTGTTGTTGTTGTTCCTGTTGTTCTTGTTTCGTTGTTGTTGTTGGTCTTACTTTACATCTTTCATGTTCATATGTTATAATTCTCCTACAGGTTCTGTACTGCTTTATGAACCGAGAATATTACATCTTCCTCCAGGTCCTGTTCGCTCAAAAGGAACAGTCAACGGCCGTGGAAATAATTCCAATATTTTCGTGGGTGAAAAAAGAAGAAGTATTAAGACCAATTATTTTTGGGGAAAAATTGAAGGGGTCTGAGAACTGGTTGTTTTTGCCGAAAATCAGCGATTTACTTGACCGGACAGTCCTAAACACCGGTAGACTCCTCAAGACGATCCTCTTATTTTTCCGAAGGCTTTCTCGAGCAACTTTCCGGTTTTTCCAGAGTCGAAGTTGGACTGGTCGTTCAAAATTCCAGTTCTGAGGACATCATGGTTTTCATCAACAATGTTCGAAGATCCATCATTTCTGGCCTCAGTTTTGACCAAGGGCCTATTTTCTGACCCTCCAGAGGAAACAGATCGGCTGCTCCAAAAATTGAGCTACGACTCTGGAGAAACGAGATGTTGTGCCTGAAAGCTTGCAAAACATTACGGGGAGCATATTGAGGAGTCTGTCATCGGTGTTCTTGGGCTTTTTCGTCGAGTAAAACGCGTGTATCCGGCCCGAAAACTCAGCTCAAACAAAATTATTTCCCATAATAGCTGGTCTGCCTTTTTTGTTTTACGGTCACGAAAATATTCACAGGTTGAAATACAATAAGATCAACCAAGCCAGCGGAAACACTGTTGACAGTTGACATGAAACCGCGCAGAAACCGTCGGGTGTTTTTTCCACGGTTTCAAGTTAACCGCACCATTAAATAGCCGATCTACCGCTGTTCTTGGCACCGTATCTCGACGCACACGGTGCCGTACGGTTTCGATGGCACTCTTACGGTGCGGTTCTCTGTCGTTTGAACAAAGCAGGAATCTTACGATGCGATTCGGTGCCGTTTTCAGATCGTGTGAATCCTACGGCGCGGTTCGGTGCTGTGATGTTTTCTACGGTGCGGTTTTGATTCGGTTCGAACATTTCGTACGTGCTACGGTGCGGTTCGGTATGGTTTTCAGATGTCGTGCTCCCTACGGTGCGGTTCGGATATATTTTGAAATTCTACGGTGCGCTCTACTGCGGGTTTCCTACTTCGTGAAAGTTCCGGGCGGTGCGGTGGTGTCCTCAAGAGGCAAACATCCTACGGTGCGATGCGGTGCGATGCGGTGCGGTGCGGTGCGGTGCGATTAACCGCACTGAACCGCACTCAACCAGTAGGAAAAACCGCACCGCAAAGAACCCTGGGATGTTCTACCCACAAAGCGAATACTTTTTTGCTAGTAGGTTCTGGTGCAGGTTCACAGCCCACGAAAACCTCGGGGCTTAACGTGAGCACGAGCAGGGTAACTACTTGACATGCCTAATACTCGTCGATCAATCTTCAGCAAGCGGCGACTCCCTTAAATCGTTGTCGAAACGTAAAGTAGGCCCCAAAGACGTCCCTCGTACGTTGCAAACATAAAAAACGGTACTTTCGGAAAATTGCGACGGAGATGACGGTGAAACTTGACCGAGTGGAACGAGATCGTGATTCAGCGGTGAAAATATTTCACCGCCCTCCTCCCGCCCCATCCCGTCCCGTCGAGACGGTATTCTTCCTCCGTCTTGCACGTACGTGTCACCCCGTCCCGTCTCAACAGCACTTTTCTCCCGGTCTAAAGTAGTTGCGGATGCCTTTTCCCATCAAAGGTACATACCAGTACCTGCTGCACGTTGACTCTGTCAACAAATGTCAATCCATTTCCCATCATCGTGGTAAACCTCAGCCGCCGAACATTCGAAATTACCATTGCTTTCGGTCAAGAAATTATTTGATCGCCAGCGGAACCGCGAGGTTTCTACCGTCCCTTCCTGTCAAGAGCAAGATTGCCGACCTAATCTACTGGACGACCATCTCCCGGTTACACATAGATATCGTGTTTAGGGTTAAGTGCCGCCTTGGGTGCAGGTCTGGTCCAGTCAGTGGAGGAACCCCATCGAGATGTGGGGAGTCTTCATTTGGCGGGCAAAAGGGTCGAGCCGAACTGTAACTGTAACAGTTGAGGACATGGCGAACAGGCCCGAACCGAAACGATCGACGTCGATAAAAGAAGTCAAAACTAATCGCCGGATCGAACTGTACGTTATTCAAGGTGAGCTCCGGCCGAAACGAATCGAACTTAGCCGATTCTCGAACCTAATATTGAAAGGAAGGCGCCGTTCGGATCCATCCAGGGAAGGCGGTTCTTCTAATAATAGACGAGTTGAAGATTACCGGCACGGCGCCGCAGGTGAGAAATCGACCTCTGAGCGGTTTTCATGCTCGATTGCGCATACAGGTTGGTATAATCGAAAACGTTCGAAATAGTGCCCACGACGAAACCATGCTCAATGATACCTACACTAAACCGCATATATATATGTATATATATTTTTGTATCATGACGGCCGTCGTAGAAAGTGGTCGAGGATGGCATACACAGTATTTTGGTGTTGTTGAGGGTCTAGGGCTAGCGCTAGCTGCAAACACGTGTATATCCCGATCAATCACAGGCCTTCGAAAAGGACACAATATGTCAGGCGCCTCCAGTAGAAGAAATACATTTGTACGTGTTGCAGTCTGGCTGTTTGAACGAGCCGGTCTTCCACACTGCAGGCCATGCCGGTGAAACAAAATCGTTCAATTAATGTTCGGGTCGACCACGTTGAACTAATGTCAAGTTCGATTTCACGCCCAGAGTTGGTCCTGCACCGAAAGGATATGAATAATTTACGAGGCAACGCCATTGTTTCACACGGTTGCCGCACAACAACGGTATTAACGTCCATGCCGTCGTTTAGCGATCGATTTTGCTCTTATGCACACGTTTTTTGTGAGCCCCTGTCGGAGCGTTACTGAACGGGCCTAATTGCTCTTGCTCGTTGTTTGCCGCAAAATTGGGACCACCTAAGGCCCAAATATCCAAACACATATGGACAAGTGAATATCTGGGGGAAAATTTAACAAAAAACGAAGGTGTGATATGTTGACGGGTACGGGTTGGCAAGAGGTCACAGGACACGACTGCAAAATGTTAGGGGCTATCTTTAAAACATGGCATGAAGCTCTGATGCGTTCTACGATGGAGGATACCACATTCTTTCTAGACAAACCAATTCGACTCGCCGGGCCCCTCATCTAAGAAACTACTCAATCAGGCGTGTCTTACTATTGTTCGAACCGTCCTTGCTGTAGTTTGTCGTGTTGTATGAGAGGCTTCGGGCTTAACATACTTTTTTTTTCAAATGGAGGATCAGTAGTTGCGTGATGTGGAAAAAGTGTTCCTCGAGAAAAGTGTATCATAACAACCAAGCATTGATACTAACATTATATTTTGCTCGCGTAGTAAATGGCTGTATCAGAGTATCTAGAGGGGGGGAAGGGGGGGCATGGGAGAACTCCGCGCTTTGGCGGTTGTAGGGGAGCGATGTGGAGGGCTGAAGCGCCTTCTGAGCGTCAAGATCTTCGTGTAACGATACAAACTACCAGTACGCAACAGCCATTCAAATGGAACCCGGGTTGCCGTTCGACTTTTTCTCGCGGCGCTAGACGTATTGGGACACAGGTCTTCCGACGCCTGGACAAAGCACTTCAACCGAACTTGACCAGCCTGTACAATTACGTCATAGCTAATCCCGGGTACATATTGTATCCACCAGAATTGCCGCGGCCATGGAACAACATGTTCAACACGGTACTGCCTGTTCCTTTATGACCGGCTTATGTATAAACTTGAGTCTCAGACGGAGTCGAAGTACTACGAAGGGATATCCTCGTTTCTCTTCTCTCTGGCAACGATATCGAGCCCCCCCAGTGTCTGCACGAGCACTGTTTCTCCATCGTACTGCAGACAGGTAATTTATACGTTACCTTTAGCCCACAGAAGCGCCGAACGCCTGCGAAGAGCACGACAACGGTAATGGCCGGGGATGAACAGGTACCCGGACAGCTGGTACGGGGGGTGGAGGGCGGGGACGGGGTCGTTTCTATCGACGGTAGCTTCACAAGAAACGGGGCTAAAGGAGAAGGGGAGCAATTCACCGAGGGCTATCCCGCGGCACCAAGCACTTGCGGAGGGTGCCGGGGTGGAACGTGGGGGTGATGGTTCATCGTCGTCAACCCTGGCGTGCCACATACGGGGGGGGTGGAGGCTCGGGGGGGGCGACTTATTGGCGTCCGGGTTGAACTCTTGCTTTCCATCTCGAAGATAGGAATATCGTATGAATTCCAATCAAACCCAGCACATCACAACTTGGTTCTTGGGCGTTGTAGAATGACATTTTTTTCAAGGTCACACTCACTGTCTCCCATCCGTCTGAGATAGCTTTTAGCGTCCCAACGTACTCTACGAAAAAGACCAGAAGGTGCGATTGACAGCATACCATTGGCAATATACAGGAGTGATCAGGCCATACGAGTCGCAAAGTGATTTCTTGAGGGTCGTTTTTGTTCGTCAATGCGAAAGAGGTGGACGGGAGAGGCAATGAGCACTTTTGCATATCGTTCAAAATGCATTATCGATATCGTTGTCTGAGTCGGGAGAGAGATAAAGTCCTCCCCTCAGCCAGATACTCGAGGAGGTCTCACATCATATCGGACGAGCCAATGTTCGATCCCATCCAGGATCCAGGAGCAGGATTGTTTTCGAGAAACCCATTTGCTTAACACACGAGATAACACCGAAATATCTCGTCTTGTTGCATCCTAGATATTATGGAAATCGCACGGTCTGCGTGCCCAGGCGAGCTTGTGTGACAGGGGTCATCGTATATTGAGCGGCGTTTCGTGTTCTATCAAGCGGTAGACGCAGGTCTGGAGAATGCAATAACGAGCAAACCCCACGGCAGCCCCCATACTGTCAAAGAGTAGGCGGATCCACTCCAAACCACCCGCCCTCATATGTGCATTCACTATGATACGGTAGTGGAGATCCATATGCATATACCTGGTATTAATTTGCAGTCATTTCGCATGGATAAGACTATAAGAGTATTATATCTTAGTTTGGATATTCAGGTACGTTTAAGGTACGAATAGATTACTAGTTTGTCGTCCTCGTAGCACAGTCTATTTTGTATATCCAACGGATCATCATCAGCAGCGATTATGACCATATTACTAGGATGTCGACAGAACGTTGAAGAGAGCACTGGAGATAACAGGACAGGCTACCGTAGAGGTTACCTGCCCGTAGCATGGGTCGTTGTGCCGAGATGATCAGTGGGCGGCCACGCTCACTCTTTTACTTTTTTTCGCTTTTCTCCTGTGGTTTTTTTATATCTTGGTATATATGTCAAATCAATCATATTCCACAATTAATATATATAATAAGCGCTGTTGCACACCAAGTATTTTCTTCTTCATCGCAAGGGATTTTAAACTTCGGTGCCACATGTGCTATCTGTCTTTCCAGATACGAGGCCTCGACGCACCTCATTAGGTCAAGTTACGGGCCCCGTCATTGATTATACACATCGACGAGAACCACGGAACGACGTCTCTCACAGTCCATCGAGTTCTAAATTAAATTTGACGAGGTAGCATCAAGCTTTCCAAGGTTTACTGCATTTTTGACTTGCCTGGCGGGAAAAAAAAACGAAAACGGGAAGGGACGGGGCGGTAAAGCAAGGGCACAAAACGCTGGCGGGGCGGGGCGGGACGGGATGGGACAGCGGGTGTATAGTTTCCCGACGGGACGGGACTGTGAAACTCAACAGGGCATCTATTATCACGACAGGACGGGACGGTACTGGAAAAAAACTGTGTTGTCGCGACGTGACGGGACGGTAAAATACAAAATGGATTTTTTTTTCACGACGGGACGGGACGATGCACATTGTTTTTCAGCGGGGCAAAACGGTAATTTTGTGATTACTCTTGCTTGCTGCGAGGTCGCACGGTTGTACATTAAGAGTTTCGCGAAATGCGGACTGCTCGCTGGAAGCCGTCCCGCGGCAGGTAACTCTGTGACCACCGCGCGCTTGGCGTTTCTCTTCCCAATCAGCGGCTCAAACTACGAGAAACGTTGCTACACGGGCGACGTCTCCTGATTATGTCCTACCCCTGGCCCAAGTACTGTTGCGGTGACAGCTGGTAACTACTTTAATGGTTGTGTTTGAGTTGTGCCTGGTCGTTGTGGTGGTGGGGGTGACGCCATGGGGGTAATGCTAGTGTCGTTCGTTGCTGATCGATGAACCCCTCCTGTGAGACAAGCATCCATCGCGTCCATGCCAGCCACAGCAATGCTGGTGACCGTGAGTTGATTGGCCTACGTTTTGTGTGCTATGGCCGCCAGCTGTCGGTGGCTGTGGCAGGTGTTACGCGTGGAAATATGAAATTTGAAACTCGTGAAATATTCTGAATTTTATTGTTATTTTACCAATACCAGACCCCAGGTTACCAGGTACCCCTATTATTTGGGAGCAACTACGATAGTTATATTTCACAGGCCGACCTACTCCGTAACGGTGACAGCGGGGGCGGCGGCTGCACGTAAAAACAGCAGCAGAGCACAACCAGCACAGCAGCGGCAGTAACAGTGTCCCACCACGCACGCCTGAGGCCACCCTCGGCACAGAAGTCGAGGCAGGAGAGCAGGCACGACAAGGAAATGTAAAATGGGGCCCTTGATGGAGTTACTTTGTACTAGATGAATTCCCTGCTGAAGTCAAGCTATGGGTTCGGGTTTCCCCGAGTGCGTGCTCGTGCTCATAGGGACTTCTTCTTACCTAAGCCCTAAACCAGCCGAAGTAGAGATGGCACCCGGATTCGTGGGAATCGGGTACCCGAAGGCGGGGACCCGGAACCGTCGGTACCGGTATTGTCCCGGTTCCATGTTTACTACCCGCAGTACTGGGTATGCCGGGTATCCGGATTCCCGGGTACCCGGATTCCCCGGGTACCGGGTTCCCGGGAACCTGGGTACCCGTCCGTTACCCTCCACGGAGCCCCCGATAGACAGCGCACAGCGCACAGCATACCCTATCTACCTACACACAACACGCCATACAAACACACACACGAGACCCCTATCAGCTACCAGCGGAAGCAGCCCTCTTCATGGAGCAACCGACAGAGGCTGCTGTAGCCTCGGAGGCAGCCGCGCCAGCTGAGCAGGCCCCGACAGCAGCTCCTGCGGAAGGGTCACCAGAGCAAGCAGATGCCTCGTCATCCGTCAATTCGGAGGAACGCTCTGGTGAGGACTTCGTCGGCATCGTCGGAGTGGCTGTTTTCCAAGGCAGAGCTGACCTTGACAGCGAAACGCACCAGGTTCACGGGAAGTAGGTGGATCAGCTTGTGACCGTGCATGGGTTTATCGCATCCGGCGTCATGGACAACTACAAGGGCCCTTGATTCGTGTTGTCGCTTTTTGCTCAGGGTGCGATCGGTTCTTTTGTGTTGTTGAGCGAACATGTTTGGCATGGATGGTCTGATTTTTCCCTGTAAGTTAGGTTTTCAGCAGCTGCTTGCCCTTTTGTGCAACAGCACCAAACACGTGATTTGACCCATGACCAATGTCTAGCAGAGGTAGTTACATGTTTTGATTTGTTCTTGGACTTTCTCCCGGCATTCAGAAGTCCCAACGTTGCCGTTTGCAGAGAGGTTACGGAAATGATAATCAACACCAGGTTTGCGGGTTCCATACTGGAAGCTTTTTTTGTTGCAGCAGCGTGGGCGAAGATTTCTCCGGCTTTCCTACTTCGTCTGCTTATTATGTATATGCTCGCTGTTTCTGGGTGTAGGCTTGTCTCGCAGGGCTTGTTTCGTGGATGCAAACAATTATATTCGAAGGATTTTCCCGATGGAGTTGACTTCACGAGCGAAATAAGAGTAAATTAGATTAATAGTTTTTTATCTCTACTTGTTGACTTTGATTGTACGATTGCTTTTATTTCCCCTCCCCACGCCCCACCTCCTCGATTGCACCGAGAATACGCACAGCCTCTTCTCTTTCTCATTTCTATTCATCGGGAGAGACGACCCGAAGGCTTGTCCTCCTACCTTCCGCCTCACCACGCCTCACCACCCCGCCTCAGGCCCGGTCATCACGCCGCTCAAACACAAGAGTGGAGAAAAATGTACATGTAACCCCGGGTACCCGGGTACCCGCGGTACTGGAGAATA
>JBBMHQ010077642.1:0-25462 GCA_037834295.1 Postelsia palmaeformis
AGTGGGGAGGAGGGAGGAGAGCCTACTTAGTGACCCCGGATCTGAGTTACGACTGAAGAGGGAGAGAGAGAAGAAGGTCGAAGATAATGAATGGGATGAGAAAGAAATAAAAAATAAAATGCTGAAAAGGGATTTCTGTAATAAGGTGTTGGGATATCGGGGTAATGTGGAGCCACTCGTCGGATGCAGCTCCCTTTGAGGCGAGTCGTCTCGCCAGCTGAGATATATGAAACACTATGAGTCAACCGCGCGTTCCCTCTCCAGCTGCATCTTGACATTTCAAGACACAAACAACACAGCTAGATACCTACAACGCCCAGCGTGTATTCAGTGGCCCTACAGCAGAAACACTCATGATTGTGTCAAAAGAGAAGGGGCTGTGGCAGCAAGGAGACTCATGAGTCGCAAAAGCATCGTATTGATGGTCGTAGCGCCCACTGCTTCTTCTGTATTTTTTCTACTACTACTGCGGTTTCTACTCGAGTTCGACCACGACCAACCCTACCATACAAGCTTCCGTGACAACGCACGAATGGCAACCGGTCATATGAAGATATCCTCCATCACACTTTGAACCTCTACCGGCCTCGCTGCTTCAGGCCTGAGTCAGACCCCTCCTGGACGATACATAAAAGGTGTCAGATGGTGCAATTTACACAGCAACACTCACCCAAGTGTTTTTATTGTTGGGGCCTTTTTCCTCTGTGCATAAATAAAAGTGTTCCACTCGTACCTCGCAAAGTATTCCGCTTCAAGTCGGAATATTCGTTTCCAGTCAGATTCAATGTGCTTCAGGTAACGTTCAATTCCTCATGGTTCACAAAATTGTCTCGATAACTGCATTCAGCGGCAATATATTCGAATTGAATCGAATAAATTATCAGGAGCTGGACTTGGACATGGCGTGTGCATGCTGGGTCAACACCACTAAGGCTCACGTGTAAAACAAGCAGCGCACTATCCTATAGGCCCGTTCTCCTAGATGTTTTGGACGGATGTTATAGACAGAAGCTTATTTTTTCGTGGTGGAGGGTGTATTGATCGGTCGATGTGTATCATCTCGGTATGTTGTCGTAACAATATAACTACCTCCTAGGTTAGTACAGTCAAATTTTGGCTGTCTCTCCTTTTGGAAGTCCTGTGGGCGGCTAATGTATTTTGTTCCAAGGCTGACAGCGGCCAACCAGCGCTTGCAGGAGCGTGTATGTTTTCACTGAGTCGGGAGACTCTACTCGTCGCAAGCTGGCTTTAGTCTATCACGGCGGCTGTGCAGGGGGGACAAGAGGGGGCGTGTGTTGATGAAGGTGATGAGTGAATATCCGTCACTTGTCGATCGTAGTGTTTGATCCATGTTTGTCCACCACCATCGGGTCGAACTGTGATGCGTTCAACTCAACCCATTCCATTTTTAAATCCCGTCCAGACCATCACATGTATTCATCTCCTACTGCAGATAGATGAAACCTCGCTGACCCCCTTGAACGTATCGAGAAGTGGGAGGTGCATACCTGCTAGACAATTACCGTCGTTTTGAGAAGCTTGGGTGCAGGTTTTTCTGTTGGAGCTGTCGCCATCTATAAATTATAGTATTGGCAGATACTCTCGCTTCCCGTCGCGGCCGCCTTGTTGCACTCACTGCATGTAAGATTGATCCACCGAGTTGACGTCAACCTGGCCGTTTGCGACACTGGATTCAGGTATATTCATGGAAAAACGACAGTGTAGCGAATTGTTATCATTTCGGATCTCTCCAGGATACCAGTCTCTCCAGATCGATGCATGCTCGTGACGGGACGTGCCGTAAGCTTTCATCCGTCGAACGTGAGGTCGTTCCCTTGAGTAGTTCAGACGAGCTTGTCTACCATATCAGCTTCAGATTATTAATATACCCCACAGCGATGTCGTCCTGACTCTGCTCTGATCGTGGCGGTTGTTCCTGAGCAAGCTCCATAGCATTTGCGAACGTGTTCAAGAACAGCTGTATAGCTGTGGCTGTGATAGCGTGGCAGCAGGCTTTGTGTTAATGCGAACGTGACATGGGGACAAGAGCATATATACTTGCTGCGCTTGTTCGAGAGGGGCACGAGTTTTGCTATTTGGTGCGTGCGTAATGTCGTGAAAACAGTAAAGCCGCGTATCAGTTACGTGCGGACTTGAAACCAGTATCAGCACATGCTCCGCGGGCGATCGTCAGAAAGCGGGTACGTTTCCTCCTGCGCTTGTATTATTGCGACATCACCCCTCACGTTTGCGCCGTGAGTGTCGCAATGAAGCACTGATCAAGGTGAATGTGGGTATGGTACGGCCAAGTCAAGCCTGGCTCGGTTTTGCAAAAAAGCATTCCACACTTGAACATGAAGGCTTTGTTTCCACGCACTTTCGCTAGAAGTTCTTGCTGCATTCCGCGCGACGCGTACGAGTGGTGCTTGTAGTCAACGTGCAGATAACTAAGCAAGGCATAATACCTCGAAGTACCTATTAGAGCCCCGCGTGTCGAGGCTCTTGATCCCTAGCGGAAGTTTTATTGGTGAAGAGTGCTTGTGGTAATTAAGGTAGTAGTGTGTGAACGAACGGAAGGCACGCATGTGCCCGAAGGGTAGACTGGAGTTTGGATCAATCTAAGGTATCAAGAGAAAGCGAATTAGGACAATAAGGTTGAGCGTGTCCACTACCTGATTCCCTCTGGGACATGTACACAGGACGTGTATTGTACTGCAGTACTGGCTGAGTGTTCGTCCGACATCAACGTTCCTCGACACGTAGGGTGGAGCGCTTTATGGTGCAGCGTCATGACAACCTCCTTGGAATGTTGTTGTTGTCTCAGTGCACGCAAGTTGAACGGAGATTATCGAAACACTCCCAACTACCAAACTCGCAGACACACATAATACCAAGTTGGAGGAATCGCCTCGCCTAAGGTGCTCGTTCTTTTGGGTGGTAGCCGTACGTGGTCTTCATATAATTTCAGACGCCAGGGCCCGTAACGCCTCAATGCTATTAAACAGGGAGAAATACGACAGGGCGACCGGGACAGACATTTATCGTTGTGAGAAGCAACGTGAGTTCCTGCCATACACGAATCAAAACCTTGAAAACTGCAAATTGCACCCTCAGCCAGCTGCTATTGCATACCATACACATACATTGCGTGAGTATGGAGTAAACACATCGGCTGGGACATCAGCTTTCACCCCCATCACAAACGTACAACGATACTTCGCCCACTAGCTTATTCAAACGAAGGGGACTCTGTCCATGGGCTATTACGATGAAATTCCACACCTCAGTCTACGTGTTCGAATCGGAGGGTCGATCCTGAGTTTTGAATCACAATGGAAACACAGACAATGCCATGCTTATACCTCCATATGCATAAAAAACCGAAATCAAGATACGCTTAGGATGTCACTAACACGGTAGGGGGGGGTACTTTCCCTCAGGAAAATGAATGCCTTTCGTCCGCTTCAGTCGAGATACACAATCTCGCCTTTTCGCGGTCGCAACGGGTACTGTACGCTAGCCGATATGCCATACGTCGGGCGACTACATCGTACCACCCTTTTATACTATTACTACCAGGTACGTAATACAAACCTTTGACACCAAACCGGCAGCTGAGTGACACTTGGGTTTAAATCGAAGGAATTCGTGGCTCATTATACACCAGAGACAACCATTTTCGACAGTTCGGTACCTAAGGCAGCTACCGACATGAAGGGAGGAGAATGGCTTTAGAGTATACCAGTGCTCGAGTGCCGCACAATAGCTGGACACATCACACCCTGTGCGTGTTAGGCGTGGATGCCGTTTACTCGTGCAGCATCTGGAAGTCCCGAGCGTAAGGGCCGGCCACACGGTAGCTCTCCACGGGGCCGTGGAGGGCACCGAGGCCACTTGTCACCGGCACATCCTCCTCGTCGAGTACGTAGCGAGAGGTGTCCCCTAATAGCCCGGAGACATCGCCAGACAGCTGGAGACTATCGAATCCGATGTCTGTCTGCCAGAACTCCAGCTCGGGAACCAACACGGACCCGTCGTGGGCAGCTTCGAGCTCCTGGTAGTTCAAACCTACGTTGATCCTAACACCGGCCACCGGCGTCTCTACGCGGAGGGTAGCGTGCTCGGAGCGCGTCGACAGGAGACCGACCAAACCACCCTCTTCCAGGAACTTGGCGCACCAGGTCGGAGCAGCGAGGGTTCCGGGCTGCAGGATCCACCTATCGAAAGGAACAGAGTTCATGCGGAGGCTACGCCGTTCGGTCAGCATGTTGGAATACTGGGTCGCCCAGATGCGGTCCCCGCCGAAAGGGCGGCACTCCGCCGGCAGGTTCGCGGCCGACACGACCACGGACGAACGACCCGGCAGGTGGACACTCTCAGCGGGGGCCTGCATGGCAGCGGTCTCCTTCCTGTCGATCACCACGCGGAGGCCCCCGTCAGCCAAGCAGGGCGCGGACGAGCTTTCGGGACACCCTCTGGAGCTCGTGCTGTAGGGGTTCCTGACTGCCGCTAAAAATGAGTGGAGGCCGTCATCGGTCAAGATGCTCACGGCGGAGATAAGCTGCCTGTCGGGGAACTCTTCTGGCATGGGTGCGCTGAGGCGTACGTTGACGTGGAAACCGGGCCCGTCGGAGAGCAGGCAATACCACGCGCCGTCCGTTCCGGACCAGTTGATCGTTTGGCCCAGAAGGCCTACCATGTGAGGGTCGCCGTGGACCTGAGGTTAGGCAGGAAACCGGTGTGTGAGTGGGGTGTCGGGAAAGGCTTGCGTTGTCCGCAGTCGAGCGAGGACACACTGGTGTGATACAAGCACCATGGAATCTTCGGTCGAACTGTCCACAGGCAAATGATACTGCATAATATCACGGTTTCGCCTAGTGTAAGACCAATTTGACTCGAACGGATAATAAGAGGTAGCGTATGTCGACTTTGCGCAGCACCCCCACCGAACTCACCGAAGCACCCATGTTTCTGTTACTGCCGTCCCTGTCATAGCCGCTGCAGGCCCCGGAGATACATTCTCCTGCGATCGCCTTGACTGTGCAGCCAGCACACACCCCGGTCTTATCGTCGTTGAGGAAATCGTCATCTACGTCAGTCTCTACGATGCCCATGCCATCATACCCGACCTCCATGGTTGTTTCCAACTCGAAGAGGGTGTCCCCGGGCCCTCGAATCTCTATGTTGATGGTCACGATAGCAAACACATCGACCGCGATGTCGACGACAAAGCCGACGACTCTGAAGAAAGATCTAACAAACCCGAGCTCGCGATGAGCCAGGTGCTCGTCACTGCGAGAAGACTGCAGTTCGCGTTCGCCACTCGACCCCGTAACTTCTGGCCGGTCTACATCGTCGACCGGCGTTGCTTCCTGCAGTATATTGACGGACCCGCTGCGAAGCCCTTGTTCACGCTTGACGGGCTGCACCCCTGCAAGTTGAACTAGGAGCTGACGGACAGAGTACGACAGGGATACCATTCGGGGGGGCTGGGTTGATGAGGAACATCGTCGAGCTTTAAGGTTCCGTTCGCGGGTAGAATTATGGGCGGGTGCTCGGTTTTCAGCGGCACTACCACGATATATTCTACAATGTTGATCAAACAAAGACACGTTATGCCTAGAAGAAGCAAGTGAAACGCTGTGCAATGCTGTAAAACGCCTTGTACACGCCCGCGCCGCCCCGCTCCCCACGTGAATACTACAAATGTATACAAGGACGGTCCGAGGGGGTATACTGTCCGAGAAGGACAGACATTTCTACCCTATCCGGCTATTGGATAGGATCAGTAAATCATTACACGCCAGAGTGTGCAGTGCGGGGTGGTGGTGGCATGTGCGGCGAAGAGCAAAGATACGAGAACTGTTACCTTGCCGAACGTGACTTGAGCGCTCAGGCCCACTGTCAGAAGCCTCAGAACGGCCCGCATCTCCGTCGTGTCGTTCCTCCGGTGAGGAAATCCCTACATCGCGGTGAAGGTGATTAAAGTGCATTTGTATACATATTCGTGCGGGGGGCAGTGGAGCAAGGGAACAACACGTGTGTTACACTCCCGGGATATATCCTGAACCATACAGTAGGTGCTCTAGTTAAGGTTGACGTCATTAGCTTTAACGCAGGTCACGAATACCCGTGCAAGCGTTCGTGGGGAGCATGGTTGGCTGAAGAAGTACGTACGTGTGGCCTGCGCGTTTACACAGCACCATTATTTTCCTTGGTTCTTAGCCCCATTCTTATCGGAGAGCGATGTATCCATATTTTCCAAAGTTTGAAAATATTTCGAGATATGCATCAATATACGGAGGCGTTCAGGCACTGCTCGTGAAATTCTTCGAAAGCGACAAAAACTACTTCGTTAACATTTCAGTATTTGGACGAAAGAAAAAGGAGATTTGGGAGTCTCAAAAGTTGCGCGGAATAACTGTCGAAGATTTGAAAAAAAAAAGCTCTCCGATCAGAATACCCTTACGAGTAGTCATAATGTGTCCATATTTAGGGATACGTTTTATTAATAGTTATCTTGTTCTGTATGCTCTGCCACATCCCCTACAGACAGCACGTTCAGGCACTGCTCGTGAAATTCTTCGAAAGCGACAAAAACTACTTCGTTAACATTTCAGTATTTGGACGAAAGAAAAAGGAGATTTGGGAGTCTCAAAAGTTGCGCGGAATAACTGTCGAAGATTTGAAAAAAAAAAGCTCTCCGATCAGAATACCCTTACGAGTAGTCATAATGTGTCCATATTTAGGGATACGTTTTATTAATAGTTATCTTGTTCTGTATGCTCTGCCACATCCCCTACAGACAGCACGACACTATTTTTTCTCCATGTGCGTTTTTGTTTCCGGTGTTTTTCAGTCTTCTGTTTCCTCTTTGTTAAGGAATGTGTGTCGCCCCTATTTTCGTGCCATCGCATGGTCTACTCCGCTTACTGTATAATAACGTAGCATCACTGTGGCATAGTTTGTGACCACACAATTATATAAACGAAAGTATATTTATATATATTATATATTAAATATATTTGATTGAAATATCGGCGCGGAAACTGGCTGTGACGGGATGTGGACGGGTGAAAGGGGCGGTTTGATGTGAAAACACACACTGCTGTACATATCGCGAGGAACTGTCGTCAGAATGAAGAACATTGGAACGACTAGTGGTTTAGGAGCCGGGTTCATCTTTCGACATGCTGCTAACAGCTGATTGCTATTAGTTTAGTCAACATTGTCTCTTGCGTGTAGTAGATGGTGTGCGTTAAGATGCATAGCTATACATATACGTATCCCTGAACAGGAAAATCGAGAATTTCCGGAAACAACAACAGCAACAACAAACGTACCAACGTACGGGTGAAAGCCGGAGACAAAACGGTGCTCCCAGTCTTCTGAACGCGCCACCACCTAACACGATCGACAACGCGTTAAATGTCTTGTGCATGTGCATGCGGCTAACAATCGCGGCTACGGAGAACGGTTGCAGGAACCCGCATGACATAGATCAGCATTCTCGTTGAGCCTACTCCCCGGAGGTATGTTGTCTGGTCCAAAGACCGCTGGTCCGGAACAACCGAAAGTGCTCGTGTGTCCGGCTGTTTGAACGTCACATAAGAACGGTCGGCAGGCCACGACAGGGGGTTCTCGTTGAGGCCCATGCTTCTAGTCACTCAGAGCGGATCGGCCCACTGACTGCTCTGTCGCACTGCTGTCCATACTTATTTTTCGATAAATGTTCATCTAGCTGCTTGCACCGCGACCGGACCCCTTTTTTTCGTTCCTCCAACACATTCCGCTCAAGTTCAGCGTTTGGTGAGGTCCATACTTCAGATTGCCTGCCTCAACGTGATAGTAATTTACGGGGAGGGGGGGCGTCCCCTACCGTACGACTATAGCCCACGCGAAGCCACACGACTGGAGCAGACGCACGAGTCGTGATGGGTGGAATACGCGTTTTGCAAACACTATTTCAAACTGACGAGAGGTCCTTGAAGACAAAGAGGAACTACAATATTCCGTCGTGAGCAAATTGGACAAGTACAATGAGATAGGTTCACCATAATCAGCACCAAATACGGCGTCTAGTGGTCTGGGGATACCCTGTATTTGAATCCATCTTGGGTTCTGATTGGTACGAACCCCCGAAGAATACGTGTTACCGGGTGTAGAAAGTAATAAGAACCCAGTACGTCGCGAGGTACATGGTGTTTGGCCCGACCGCGGCTTGTAACTACGAAGTTTCCCTGTGTTCGATAACCATATACATATCATGCTGCGGGATATGCTTTCCGGCTACGCGGTTTCAGATTTTCTAAGAAGCAGTTCTTGGGGGAGGAAGACGGGTGGGGAGGCTCTCAGGTGGGGTGGGATGTAGTTACGACTCGCTTCAATGCGGTTCGAGGGATTGCCGTGTCCCTGATCTTCCAGAGCTGGACCACTGATGTGTTGGGTGAATGCGTTCCATGATGGCGATGCAACTAAAAATGTCTTCGTATTTTCGCTTGGAGGGCTCAATACCAGCACATCACCCACATCGGCTGATCGAACTTCGTACGCTTAGCTCTTGTGAGAAATCTCGTTATCTATTCCAAACTCACGGTTTTGAAAAGTGAGATAATGTTACGATTTTGGGTAGTAGTTGCAAAGCCCAATCAGACACGTGCGACGATAACGGTAGAACGTTTCAATCCTTGCGCGGCGGAAAATTTCCTCAATGATCGAGCTCCTCAACTAGGGTACAAACCAACATCCGGCTTGTGTACGTCCTTGTCCGCCTAACAGCTGCGGCCGCAACTTGAACCTCAGAACGTCTACAGCCGTTCAAGATAACTGGCTTCTCCCGCCCATACAGTCGCTTATCGGTGGTGGAAGACAACGACGCCAGAACAGGGCGGACCGCGTGCGGAGTGATTTTTTAGGCCCAACCAGTGAAGATATACGGTAACCTTATCCACGGCAGTGCCAAATGTACAGGCACGTCACACGTACACCCCCCTCGATATCTGAGGGTCAACCGACGACGGAGGAATACGGGAACCTTAGCCTCTGTGTTACATGTGAGGTGTTGTCGTCGGGCGTTCAAACTCCGCCGAGACGGACGAAGTTCCATTTGGCAGGTATATCCGGCAGCGCAAAACGACGGGGGTCGCAAGCTTATTATATTTCACCATAAAATAATTAGAGACAAAGCGAGCCTTTCGATTGCGGTGGTCTTCTCCTTAGAAGAAAGATTAGCTTCGAAACAAATTATCTATCGCACCACTGAGGGTATTTTGCACGTATCTCCTGACTCACGAGGCCGCTGCTGGGTCATACACAACCTCACCGCATGTCGAAACTATAGTTGCCATTACAAAATTACTCATTATACCAAGTGGAGCACGCGTACACCGGCCGGTTCATCTTGTCCATTAAAGTCTCACCTAGCTTGTGATTTTTTCGGAAGTACGGCAGGGTGTCAGCGTCTCCGTTGTAAGAAGGAACTTCCGTTTCGTCTCAAGACGCGCTGTGAAATGCCGCCAAGGAGGGTTGGGGGTACCTGTGGGGAGATTAGGAATGGAAAGAAGAGGAGAGTGCTCGGGTGGGGAGCTGGATAAATACGTTCAACCAGATGCCTCTTGCTGTCTGAGAGTTTTTTCCGAAACAGGTTGATGTGTCAAGTACCCTATCAAGACTGCAGCTCGTTCTAATAATGTAGCATGGGGTTCCACCGAATCGATGCGGCGTCATTGGTCAGACGCCTGCAGTGATGAACGTTCGAGGAATTTCGTTTCAATTGAAGCATGGTCACGGGTAAGCCGAGTACAATAAATATACCGTGTAAGCGATGGAATGAAATAGACGGTGGAAGCAATGGCAATGTTCTTCCTTACAGGATTGTTATTGCCTGGTACACAGGAAGGATGGCGGGCTATATTGTTAGCGCATACGTATGATACCCACTGAAATGTGAAACTCGGAACACTTATGTACGCATAAAAAAGTATATCTCCACGACCCGGCATTCTCAGATATCGATCGAAAGGATATCCTCCTATCCCACTGGAGCGTCGACACCAACGACGCCATCCTGGCTAGATATTCCGCTGTGGAACTGGCCTCCCCTGTCTCACAGAAAAATGCCGCGGGGCGATGTCAGAGGCTGTCTTCGAAGCCCACCGGAAAGGATCGCTGATCATATGTGGTCGGTGGTAAGTAGTTCGCTGTCTCCGGACAGTTTCGCCTGGGCTCAACGGGCAAATACACGAGATGAGTAAGCTACGGTTTATTGCAGTCCCGTCATGTTCCGATTGTGTTGTATTTACATCTCTTTGCAAACTGGTGTCTACTCGGTACGCAGGGAGTATATCTCAATTTTCACTAAGACCGCGTCTACAGTATTTCATTCGGACGAGTGACTCTATTTCTCACTTGGTTTTTGTACGCAAAAACAGTTTTGCTGTGGCACTGGAACCAACCTCTCTCTGTGTCGATGGACATCGCCAGAAACACAAATCGTTTGTTGTGGGGACGCGAGAATGCCAGCGAATGGGATGATTAGTCGGCCGAGTGGCTGCCATCGGCGAAACGATTCAAGGCACCAGAGCGCCCCTCCCCCTACCACCGCATCCGTCTGGTTCATACATACATTGAGTATATGTCAAAATACGCGCAATATCCGCGCTTACATGGGGGAGGGGGCGGGACGTACCAACAGCCTGAATAAACACGGCCGAAAAAAAATATTGCAACATGTTCACATATCGGTGGCACGATAGGGCGGAGTGCTGCGAGCAGAAATTGTACTGGCCTGTCAACGGTACGTACAAACGCCAAACGGCTGCCCCAAGATATGATCTTCTTCATACCTGGTGCATCGTAACGTTTTCGCAGGAGTAAAATTGCATCAGACCACAGAAATGCGTTCTGGGGCTCTTACAGTAAATGTGACTGAATCGTCTGAGTAGAAATACCGAAAAAAACATACTATATCATAACGGGAAACTATGGTGTACTAGTATATTGATAGGATCAAAAATCTGTTGCGTAAAAAAGCAAGAAAAAAAAAGGGTTTCCAAATTTTATTATGGTTCCCCTTAGTAGTTCGAACGGCGCGGCGTTTGTGAGTACATACCGGTATGTTCGTATTCTTCTTATATTGCGAACGTTCAAAATATATTCCCTGCCCTCCGGTGGTCTATGAGCAGTGCTTATCCGCGAAAGCTGCCACCATAGGTTACGTGCTGAAGTTGGAATCTCACCAATTTATTGGTGAAGATAAATCGAATGGAATGAACTGCTGAGAGTATCTACTGCGGTGGCCCTCAGTATACAGGCCAAAAACCGGGGGAGAAGAGGGGCTTGTATATGTATTCCTGACGAATACACAAATAGGGTCGATGGGAAGCCAATCATTAGACAAAAACTTGGCGCAGACAGCGTTTTCGGTTCACGCCGTAGTTCTTGATATATATATATATATATATATATATACATATATATACGTGTGGTGCTTGCATGGGATATTTTGGTCCTCTTTACTGTTGACCTCCGTCATAGCAACGTGGGTGGGCGCCATTAGGCGCAAGTCGACGAGGCAGTCAGGACGAGCTGATCATGTTTTGTGATGAAAAAACAAGGATGGCATGGACAGCAGTGGGGAGGGGCCTGATATGTGACTCTGAGTCTGAGCTGCGAGTTGGAGGAAGCGCGAACACAACGCCCAATATTGTAGGTAATGGGGTATACAAGTGAACAAAAAACGTGCCTGGTTGGTACTGCTTATTACAGTGCCAGCTTAGACATTTGAACTGAGATACGTACGAAGGTTGGGTGAGGTTGTCTTGAAAAAAAAAACGTATGGCTTAACGTTTTTAAATCATGACACCCACGTCCTATGATTCTCACTCCCTTCCAAGCTCCTGAACGCGCACCGTCCCATCTGTGGTATGAAACACCGTTTTAACTTGCACCAACGATCGACTATGCATGATGAGCTGTGCGTAATAACCGGCTGCCCAAGTATTTGCTACTCGTAGACGATTTTGAGAAGTGGAGGTTCCTCAGGCTGCTGAAACTGTGCTACCTCTAAGTTCGGACGACAAAGCCGGGCACTTACAAAAAAAAAATGTTGCGCTTCTAGTTTGACCGTCCTCAGTCCTACGCGGTCACAGCAGAAGCATAGATATCAAGAAGAAGATTCGGAATGTTACCTTTAATTTGTTGCTGCTGGGCAATGTCGTTCATTGTACATTTTTTTAGATTTGGATAATGTCATGCGTCGGCCCCACATTGGAATGTTGAAGATTTCCCAAACGTCGCTTAACATCTTGGCGCTTGTTTTTGGCGCACATTCCTCTTATTCGGCGGGAAAGAGTACGGGAATAATATGGATTTTATGGAAGCATCTTCCACCTTGACGAAATTGTATCCACCTTAATAAGGTAGGTTTGACCATACTTGAGATAAATGTAACGTGATTGTTTCGCCCTGTGTGTCGTAATACACCAACTACCAAGTACCTGGTATGAGAAAATATCGAAAAGAGTAGTGTATGCATACAAACATCTGGATGTTTAGCCTTTTTCTCTCAACAGTATTAAAAAGCAACCCTAGTACACCAGCAATAAGGCGAGGCAAGTTATGCCACCGCGCCGTACCAGGCGGAGTTTACAAAAGCGAAAAAATTTTCGCCACTGAGCGGAGAAGGCTTTTCCTGTCGAAGGAAACCGCGATGCCGCATATTAACGTGGTCGTTAGATAGTCAGCCTCTTCATATCAAGGAGGATGTCCCCACTGCAATACTTTGAAATCCGAATGGAAGTAACATATATTCTGCCTGCGCTTGACAAAATCAGTCCTCACGAACATAATTTCACAGGACACGTGTTGTCATTAATCGCCTTCTCCTTTAAGTAATCAGTGTACTCGAGTCTAAGAACAGTCAGGATTGAAGAATAATGCGCGAAATATCTACATATCTCGGTACAGTACAGGGTGGCGGCGCTGCAGATGTTGTGGGGTCGTCCTTTACCTTTCCCCAGGGGAGAGATGGTAGTCCTGCCTGCTGTTGAATGTTTAGGGTTTGGTCCCCGGCCAAACCCGCTATATATTGCACTGTTTCGCTGAACGTACACGCCCTGCATGAGTGGGCGCACCGCGCGTGATGTAGCAAGCACTGGTGCAAAACCAGTGAGACACAAGAACCCCGCGCCACGAAATCGAAAAGAATAAAGACCTCATACTCCACCGGCGAGGCTGAAAAATGCCTATCGAGGACCACGGTTTCTTTTAGAAAGTCTCCGAGCGCGAAATTTATGAAAATTTATTCTCAAGTACAGAGTCATAATATAGACTGGTGTATCATACTCGGAAGTGAAAGATGTATACGACTCTTACGGGCACAAAGCTAGCATAAACGAACCATTCCTTCGTTTGTTTTGGAATTCACCGCCGCTGTCATGTAGTTTCTGGAACGATGTTGTTTTCGGCCCAGCGTGGTTTATGGACCGATGTGTGTTTTCAGCTTAGCGTGGACAGAGCAACCACGCAATTTCTTGTCCTAGCCAAGCCCAGTAGATTGCACAGCTTTTGTGGACAACTATGAGGACATCCCTGGCCGTTGTCGCTACGCTGGCCATCTGCAATGCCCAAACCGAGGTATGCTAATGGCGTTTTTATCTTTCCGTGGTTATCCGTTGCGTGTGTCTCCCTCGTTGGATCGCCGAATAATTTAGACTTGTTTCATAGTGTCACCACGTCGACGTTCGAGCCCCAACCGCTACAAGTTGTCCCTGCATGATGCTCCCGACATATAGATATGTACCTGGGATTGTCCCAAATTTTTCCCCCTCGAAGGGTATCAATATACGCCAGCCCTGGACGAATAATTTTTTCGCTATACCCTGCAGTGGTGAGGCTGACAGTTTTAATCGCTGCTATGTCCATAACTGTTGTTGAGGTGCTCGTACCTACCAGGTGTTTTATGGATCAAGTGTGGTATGTTGCCACTGACTTGAGTCGCGTCCGCCGTTGCTAGCAGGCCCGTTGGAATACGGTTGCCAAATGTGCCTCCAAGCTTCAAGCTCTGAGCTCTGATTGAGATGAAGAAAGCTGTCGACTTTCCCGTATCTGACTTCGAATTTTTGAAGGAAAAGGGGTCAACTTACAAGAATATTGGTGCTGTATAGAAAATCAAAAAGCGCTTATCCTTGCCAGAAGAAATCGCCGACAAAACGTTGTGCGGTCAAGAGCCGGGCATACTTCTCGATAATAACACTTTACACTCAGTATATTCGATGAATGGCGCCCTCCATTCTTGTCTAGTAGTGTTCAACCGTAAAAGTTTGTATATAGTAGACGTATAGCCAAATATATTACCCCTAAACTAGACATATCCGCCAGGAGAATACGATACAAAAATCGGTCCAGCTTATCTTTCAGATCGGTAGACCAAATATCAAACTGTGTTCGTGAAAAAAAAAAATGCTTCAAAAGCGGCGTTTTCCATTGTTGACAACCATTCCGGTTTTTCACCACTCGGAGTTCAGTCGTGATCGTACTTTCAAAATGGCTACTTCGATAGTCTGTCGGAAGGATTTCAAGTAAATACTCGTATATATATGGCAGGCACTGCTCTTTGTACCTTGTAATGACAATTTTAAACTTACACGTGCTGCGCATAAAAAACAGCTTTCGATCCCTGGTATATTATACAAGTATATAACGGGAAGTGTTTCCCGTCGGCATCAACGTTGCGATGCCCATCCAGAGTTCGTGCACTCGCTCCGTCCGTTATTCACGGAATGTGACTCAATCAAGAAGCAATGGCACGCGGCCAAGCTGTTCACACACTTCGACTAAACAGGAAAAACGTGCTTCGACGAAGTCCTCGATCTCACGGCTACAGGAGTAATGTTTCCTGATTCAAAATAAATTTGCAATGCTCATATTTGGGACAACGTTGTTTTAGATATGTTACCTCTTTTTCAAGTCGGTGAACGTAGTGGGTTTTCGAGTCGCTTTATGATACCTTGTACCCGGTACATGCTATGCGTGGTTCAACTGTTTAAATACTCGACTAATGAACAAATGATGAGGGAGGTGGAAAGCATTTTTCCACATTGGCGGCGTATCGCTAACATCGGCCCTGGGTGTCCTTGTCCTGTGTCCGTACCGCTCCTTGCGGCAGCGTGACTGGCCCACCGAAGGCAAACAAAGGATCAAGAACCTCAAGCGGCAGTTCAGGCAGATCAACACTAGCACAGCCCGCAATGTGATTCTCTTCGTGGCAGACGGCAACGGCGTCAACACCAACTACGGCACCCGTTTGTACCAGGGGCAGCTGGAGGGCGGCTACGGCGACGAGTTCGAGCTCTCGCACGAGAAGTGAGCTTGCGATGCATACTTTGGTATCTTCGGCAGTAGCCCTGCCAATAAGACTACCGTAGATCGGCTTTGTCGACCGTTCTTATAGTGAGCTGCACATAACCATATATCTGAGTATACGTCCAGTCAACTGGCCTCTAGATGGAAGTTCTGAAGGAGTTAATCTCCTTCACTGTATGGGTTACCAGTTATATACTTAGCTGCTCACGGTTTACTCGAACACTGCTCTCTATTTTCGCAGCTGGTATCGGAGGCAGACACCGACCAAGGCTGATTTTGACGCGTAGCAGTATCACCACTTTCAGACAGAGCTTGATCACGCACGGAACTAAGAAACCTGCCTGTAACAGCTATGAGAGAAGTTTCGGGCTACGGAGAAAATGTTCGCACGTTACTTTGCCAGCTTACGTTTGAGGAACTTCAGCGCTAGTTGACTTCGCAGTGGTAGTATATTCCCTGTTCGACGTTGTGGCGAAAAAATAAAACTAGACTCGCCAATGCAATGCGTCGACCGCGCTCGAAGCTACATCTCGTCTCAAATGAGCGCCAGCCATATTTTTACCCACTGTATTTCGTCTGTATTAGTAACAGGGAGACTTGCAGAAGCGACGCTTTGTGTTAACGGTAAGAAATTTGGCAGGCCCCAAGGAAGATTTCGGTCTAGCAGTCCTGGTGCTAAAATAACCTGTTCCGTAGCTGTAGGGAAATTCCAAGTTATGTCGTTTTAAATGCCGTACGTGCTGTACTTGCACGTATCGAGGCGCCTTGGCTGCACGGACGTAACTAGTGCAGATAACTATTTATGATGCCAGTCGACGAAACTACGAAGTCACGCACATTACTGATTCTCGCGTCTTGGGAGCTATGGCCGGTGAGGTCATGCAAGTTGTTCGATTGGTTCCGTGTTTTTAATTTTCGTTCCAATGGTCAAGGAGGTCGTCCATTCGATTGCCAGCCCCCGTCGGGGTCAAAATCCTTGCTGCCGGTTTTATCTACCCCACTATTCCAATATTGGCGTGTTAGGTAGTTGTTTACGAACCTGAACAGAGGGAAGAAGGCCAACATCGAGTGTGCCGCCTGTGGATAAACACTATTACAGGGGAACATATTAAATAGGACCTACGGTACACACAAATACCTATATATTTCGCAATTTTCAATACCAATATTAGGTCCTATTTACTATGGTCCCCCGTCATAGCGGGGTCGCCTTGAAACTAAAGACTGAAGTTTTCTCTGCCTGGTACTCTATGTTGGTGGATTCTCCGATGTACCCCTGGTGATTGTGGAAACGGGCAAGACCAAGTGTACCAGCTCATGCAAGCTGCAGGCCTGGTCAAAACCGACCAGATGCCCCCTTTCCAACGCGATTTTGCCGCCCCCGTATTTGGTATTTTGGTGCCGTCGTCGTCGAACAGGATGCCGTGGACTGGCATTGTCAAGACGTACAACACGAACGCGCAGACACCCGACTCGGCCGGTACCGCCACCGCCATGAATACCGGACACAAGACCAAGTCGGTGAGCGCCACCTCCTCCTCCCGTATTCTAGCCTCTCACGCAAATATGGCGCGTATTCTCAAGGGATAGCAGTGACCATTGTGTACCTGCTGAGGCTAAACGGTCGAACGCCATGACGAGCTTGAACGTCCGACCGGATTGGTGTAACTAGTCACATAGATACACTGTAGAACGAGCGACCGGGCTAAAACGATACCTACTTCCGCTGTGAATTTTCTTTCGTAGCGCACGTCAAGGCTGTCCGCCCGTGTCGTGTGGGCTTGAACCTTGCGATTGTCGGTATGTGAAAAAGCCAAAACAACGCTACACTACAGCAAGCCCCAAGTCGAGGACCCCCGACAAGCGATGATTTTGTCTTCTGAGCTAGCTCTTAAATCGCGGTTGATGTATTTACAAAAACGCCTCGCTGGATAAGCGGGTCCATCGTGTTCCCGTCCGTCGAACTAAAACAAGTTATTGGCCAATGCCTGGATGAGTAAGCAAAACATGTCGACGACGAGGATACTCCCGGTCTGTTTCTGGGATGCTTGTTTTTGTCTCCTACAGGGTGTCATTGGTGTTTCGGACAGTGTCAGCCGCGGTGACTGTTCTACTCTTCCGGGTAATGAGCTTCCCCTCCTCGCCAAGAAGGTACGCAGCTGTGACTATAATATTGTGTTCGAAGGTATTTATTCGAACAGGTATTCGCTATAGCCAGGACTGGGTGCTTGCTGTCTGACATTGCTTGCACCGAGCGTTCACAGTCAACTGCCTAGTGCTCGTTTTTGAAATTACGACAGTACTTTCCAGCGGGAATCCCCCCTTCCTCCTTCCCTTGCGGTAGCTTGGTTGTTCGTTCCTCTAAGTGCACACGATGACGTGTGCTTCGCTGAAATACTCTAGCTGATACAGCATTATGTTTCCTATCATGATCGTGAGTTGACCCGGCATATACATATCTGGCTTGGTGCGTGCAAAAGGTATCGTGGGGAGACGCAACCTTGAATTGAAGATGTTAGCGGCCACATTCCCGATGGGCCCTTTTCGGTCGTGTCCAGTAATGGTAGTGCCCTATTGGTAGTTTGACGTGGGACATAGAGGGGGAAATATGTATCCATTACCCAATATGACGTGATGTGCGTTTGGCAGTAGCGCGTGACGCGCGTTCAACAGCATCGCGGCAATTATTTTGGTACTGATGTCACGTTTTGGGGACAAAATACTTGGAATGGATTGGTCCCCATCTGGGGTTGTAGCTCTACTAAGAGAGTTACAAGGTCCATCGACAGATCGGGGTGTGGGGTACGTACTTCCTGATATCGTTTTATATGTCATTGCCCCCTCAAGCTGCGGTGAAGGCGAGTCGGAGCTCATTAATAAGTTAAACGCTGCAGAAGACGCGCAAGTAGTCTAAAGGTCGTCTTTGTAAAGATCGAAGCATTCGCCGCGGTTGAAACAACTGGTTTGTAACTTTTATGGTGTCAATGGAATCTTCATCGACGATAACCTGCAAAATGATTTGACAGTGACACGCATATGTTGGCTGATCTTGTGGTGTGGGTCTTTAACATACCCTTCGAACAGGAATAGTCCGGCTTGAGCACCGAACAAAATGCAACGGGCATGCCTTCCTATGATAGTTTCCGCTTGCAAACAAAGCGAGGCATGCTACTCTAGCCTCGGTCAGGGCACAACTATTGAAGCACTTGGCTAATTCCCGGAATATTTCTTCTCGCTCGTCGTCACAGGCCAAGGGAATGAACAAGAAGGTCGGCGTGGTCTCCACCGCTCGCATCACCCATGCTACGCCATCCAATGTGTATGCGCATAGCGTAGATCGAAGCTATGAATCCGAGGTGCCGGAAGGATGTGTAGAGCAGGTGGACATCGCGCAACAGGTGAGGCACCAAATCCATAATTTGTGTCATGCCCCGGAAGCATTAGGTGCATTTACCAGATAAGAGCGATTCAGGACCAACGCTTGTCGGCCTTGCCCCATTTTTAAGGGTGGCATATATAACACAACATTCCAGGAGGGGGATCAATTAACCGCACGCCATCAAAGATTCAGCCTTGTGCGCCTAGTCTGTTCGTAGTTGTGATTTGTCACGACTGGTTCCGGAAAAACAGAAAGCAAGGGGTACGCGGAAAACAAAGACTTACTAATTTTGAAAAAAAAACATATAAGGAGTGGGTTCCCGCTACGACTCCACCACTTTGTTGACAACAGCTCATCATATCCATGACGGGAGATAATGGCTGGGTCGACTTCGCCGCTGGCGGTGGCAAGGCCAACTTCTACAACGAATCGGAGGTAGACTTGCTGGGTGTTAGGGGGAACCGCCTTGACGGACGCGACCTCATCAGCGAGGCGGCGGACGCTGGGGTGGCCATTGCCCAGACCAAGCAAGAGTTCCTGGATATCGACTTCTCCCACGGGTAAATAGCTGCACCCCAGATAGCTCCCACCAAGGGAACCTCGTTCCTTTAGGCTGAAAAGAGGTGCCATATTATCACGATGTTCGTTGTCCGATATGCATCCGCCAATACCGCATCTGCCGTGGGGATAGGGCGGTGCGCAGGTGTTGGAGGTCTCTAGTGTACAGTCCTCTCTTCTGGAGGGATTTCGGACATTGACTTCCAAGACAAGTTAAAGTGGCTCGTTGTGTTTAGTGGATCGTTCAGTTTTGAAACATATCTCGACCACTGCGACAAACATAGTTACAGTAATTTTCTAATTTATCAGTTGGTGCATGATCAACAAAACGTGAAAATATCACGTCCGACTATTCTGTATTGAGCGGAGAACAGCAAATCTTCCAAATTGGCAGCGTATTGGCTGGCCCAGCTCGTAGTGCGTATGCAGTCTGAATTTTTCACCACTGGGACAGTTGGCTTCAAATTTGTTTTCCCCTGTTGTTCTAAAGTCGGAAGTTTACATGCTTTGACGATTAAGTTCGAATGAATCGCCGTCGACCATCGCCCCCGGAGGTTTCCATGTCAATGGCACGGTGGACGAATTGAACCGGACGGACGACTGAACTTCATCTTTAAATTTTCAAAACGGTGAATGAGAAAGCAATAACTCGCCATTAACTCAGCTATACTCCCACGGCGTTCGTGACAATATCAGCCTACCCCAAACGCTGCGCAACGTCGTCCGGTCTCAATCGCCTCGCGGTCTAGAGATGGCAAGTTTCTTGGCCTGTTTGCCTCTAGTCACCTGAGCTATGACCATGACCGCCTGTCCGGGGACGACGAAAGCGACGAGCCATCGATCTCGGAGATGACGAAAGCTGCCATAGAGTTTCTCTCCGACAACCAAGAGGGCTACTACCTCTTGGTTGAGGCCGGCCGGGTAGATCACGCCAACCACGCAGGAAATCTGCACCGCACGTGAGTTAGTCCGCCCTCGACGGGGTACGTCCCACCGAAAACTACGAAGCCAATCTAGCGTGAGTATGTACGCCGACAACTGTCAGTGTCGGCCCCATACCATATACGCGATGCTTCATGCTAGAGTATATTTCGGGTTTAGATACAATCTGTTCTCCAAGTTGGTTCGTGAGTGAGGCATTGAATGCTCAAACGAAAAAACATCCCAATGGTTCTGATACCCCTGTTGCCGTAGGGATCTCCAGTCTACCCTCGTCCAACTGGAAGCGCCTTTCCATGGATGAGCTTTCAAACACTTCATGTTTTCTCGGTGTATTGCTCGATCCTTCGTTGCATGCAAAACCACCAAGAGATTGGGTATTTCGCTCGGGTTACGATTCGTCTCAAACTCTGTTGTTGAGCGACGTATGGGACCCCTATCAACCGGGGTCTAAATCTTGTTCGGTGCTCGCACTGTAGCATGCGGCCGCCGCTAAGAAGGTTTGCTATCTGCGTGGTTGTAGGTCTCAAGAAAACGTTATTAGCGCAACCCAGTGTGGGTTGTGTCTGTGTTAAGCATGACGGAGGTTCTGTGGTCACTACGATCATGCCGATCATAATTTGTTGTTTGTGTGAAGTGTCTCCCACACTCTCTCGTCGTCGAATCCCCTCCATATTGTTTGTGTCGCGTGGGCGAGACAGCTTCCAGGACGGTATTGCGTACCAGGAGGCTGTCCAGTACGCTATGGACAACACCGACTCTGGCGAGACCCTCATAATCTCCACAGCTGACCATGGTCATTCTGTTTCCTACAACGGATACTGTGGCCGTGGTTCGTCTGTAACGGGCCTCTGCATGGCGGTCGACAGAACCGCCACGGAGCATACAGGCGTTCCGAACGTTGACGCGGACGGGCTACCCTACACCGTCATTTCGGTCGGCAACGGCCCGGGCTCCGTCTTATACGTGAGGACCACACAGGAGCAGAAGCTCGTAGTGTGAGCCGTAGGCTTCGTCAGCCTCTCTTTGAGAAAAGGGTCGGGATGTTTGCGCGACCTTGTGCTCATCGATGCGTGCGTTCGTGCCCGTCTTGGTATTTTAGTTCAAGGCGTTTCACCCTTCGCATACATCTAGATTTATGCACTGGAAGGCGAGTATTCACTCGAAGAGTACACCCTACGAATTGTGGGATATGACTCCTCGCGTGCCACGCACATAATAGGCTCGTCGCTGGCGGCTAGTGCGTCGGGTGCATGGAATTATTCGTACCGTATGCCACGTGAACGCCGTGTTCTCGTGATATTTGTCCTATGTGCTTCATCAGGAACGAGGACCCAACTACATTGGGGTCTCCGATGACGGCGCCGTTATACGCCCGACGGTGACGGACGACGAGGCGATGGGCCCTGACTACATTCAGCAGTCGCTTCTACCCATGGCGTCCGAGACGCATTCCGGTGCTGGTAAGCGACACTCGTCAGCGGTGATTTTGTACGCCGGGTCGCCGACGGTCTGGGCTATGATCTAGTCAACATCGTTCTTGATATAGTATAAGGAGTTTCGTCCTGCTGATGAAAGCACTAAATGTTGATGCATTTTCTATTGACTCTTGTATCAACCCATTGTCCTCCCTTCGTCACTGCTTTCGTTCTATCGGTTTGCTCATGGGTTTCACTGGAAGACGTGGCGGTGTACGCCCAGGGGCCATGGTCGCACCTCTTCACCGGAACAGTGGAGCAGACTCACATATTTGACGTCATGTACTGTGAGTGGACCTAGCGGCACATATTTAGGAAGTCCCCACTTTGCAGCGGTCGTCCCTCCCTTGTTGAGATTTTTCAGCGCACATTCCCAGCAGCTTCTCACGACAAATCTACGTGACGGAAACATGTTGCTCGATAAATTCATTGGTCAGTTTCTGCAAAGTTCATTCTGAATGAGGCTCACTTCTGCTTAGGTCTAAATTCGATAGATTACTGAGGACTCACAATTCCCCCTTCCTTCGGACGTGTGGTCCCGAAACATATACCCCGCCTACTCGCAGATGCCATGACCCACGGATAAAGCCAAGGAAGATGCTTCGAAAACTCTTCAATATGTGACGAGGGTGGCCTACATACCGTGTTCGTCGGATAACTCGCGCCAGAACTAGTCGCGCCCTGCCCCGGTCTTTCTGTAATTCAGAGTTGGACGAGCTCAGTCACAGCATTGCCAAGCCTGGGGATGAACTGTCGTTGCCGGAATAATGTTGGTCTGTTTCATTACCATCAGTGTCGCGCTGTTATTCTCCCCTCACCGTGTGTACTCTTTGCCATTCGTACTTGGTGCCTACGTGTATTAGTGTGAATGGTCAACAACCCTTCGGGGAGTAAAGACGGCTCAGTATCTGCTCCTAGGCCATGAGCACCGGCGAACAGTTACATTTTGGAGTTGTGTGGGATTCGGGCTGCTCATAGTGTAATTGTATTGTAGCGCCGCCTACTAGGTGTGCTTAGGTCGAGCTCGACGTCCGTGTTTCATCTTGCGCTAAGTTTCTCTTTTGAGACTGGGCGTGAGATTGATAGAAGGAGCTGGAGGGGCGACGGATGCATATCATCAGGTGTGACCATGGTGATCCCCCATGAAATAGACTCATCAATTTAACGCAGGGGGTGCTTGTAAGAAATATGAACTGCAACAAGCAGTCTGGGATCCGACTAACACAAATGGTCGGCCATACCCGTTTGCATGTGTTAGCTCCTCTACTAGGGCGTCAACATATTTTTTTGATGTTATTGACTTGGGCTTCCTTGTACACGATAATCAATTCACACATCCTTTGCACCAAAGGGCCCGCGTTACCCTTCGGCAGCTTGCCGGTTTTCTTGCGGCTCGGACGCTGCGCAACAGTTTGGATCGTTCGTTGGCCTTGGCCCAAATAAATTGGATACAGCACCCTCGTGTCTTGTGTGCCTCGCCGCTACCGTCGGAGGCACCAGTAGAGACCCTATGGTTCCTGTTTACCCATGCTCATGGTTGATACGGGGGGCCACAGTAAATAAAACCATATACTGTTTGTACAAATAGATATGTTTTGTGTATTACGTAAGTCCTGTTGGCTCTGGTCCTTCGTAATAGGAATGCATCGACTGTAGCACTGCTGGTTTTCTCCTCCACGTCGGAAAGGTAGAGTCGTTCGGCTCTCATCAGTGGAGACGGCGTCACCTACACCAACGTGGTTGCTATATCTGTGACCATCCCCAAAAAATGCGCCTGCCCCTGGGCCGTGGACCCCCTTTCCCGTCTGTTCCCTTTTCTCATGTCTTCGCCGTTGTCTCAAGGTTTTCTCGTTCGCTGATTTTTCTCACTACGGTAAAGGGGGTATGGTTTGGCGAAAACGCAATGTCTGCGGTGGCTCCTCAGCTGAGGAACTCCGCTCAATATCATTTGTGAATTGGACGCTATCAGTTGCATGCCTACGTTGTCCTCGGGTAGATTCTCTCTTTATCTCAAAGTCTGTTTTTGGGTGAGGTGTATAGACCTGCTCAGGTTTGGAGCCTCTGCAAGGAGCACTTGCCATTCTATCGTAGAATATGTCATAGGATAATGTCCTTCCGAACTGCATACGCATTGACGCCACCGAGGCAGGTTCCCTAATGTTCTAGACACCAACTCACCAACTCAACGGAATGGTGTCGCTGCTTCGGCCAAGGGGTATCGGACACGGGCCGCGCAGTATCAACCACTTACCTGCCGCAGTGCATTATGAATAGCCGTTTCAGGCTGGTATTAAGAAAATATAAGAACGCACGTTATGGTATCACTTACTTGGTGGCTCTCTTGTCCATATATATTTTCGCCACCCCAAGTGTACAGGCTGCGAAACAGCAGTTCGTATGGTAATCTGTAGCACCCGTTCATACAAGATTCCGAAGTTATTATACTTGCCATTCTCGTTCTGGTTGCGGTTTGTTTGATACCCTGGGCCGATGCCCACACGAGTAATGTTCTAGTCTGTCTTCTTACAAAGCTTCTTGATAGATGGGAGTGCTATTCAGTACCAGCACCACATCGTACGTTTCGATCGATCGGTATTTGCTGGCTAGGGCGGGGGGGGCATACTCATGACATTCATGACCGCAGTTCAAAAACGATGGACAAGTGCGTACCTATAATCCAGGGGGGTAGTGCACACGAGGATATAGTACTCCGACGTCACATAATAATGAGTAGATTTTGGATGTTTGACCCCTCCCCATGAAATTGCGAGCCACCCCGCAAGAGGCATGTGGAAGTGTCGGGTGAGCTTGACATCAGTTGCGTACAGCTGGAAACCACTCGAGAGACGTCTTCGTACATTCACCGTTGAGAGCGAGCAGCGAAAATCATTCCTATAGTATGGCCCCCCGTAATATGCTACTGAGCATACATACCGGGATGATTTATACTGACACACTGCAGTAATTCTACTACAGGTGCCCGGTACTTTAACGCGTCGGTATAGAGAGCGGTACAACTCCAACTAGCTCATACGAGGCGTATGTACACACAGCAGGAAGACCCTGCCCGTTCCTCATCTATGCCTCGTACGTATACGTAGCCTGATTTCACGGCGCGATGCAAGTACGCTTACCTGGTTTTTGAGACCCTGGCTCGTGATCTAACGTTACCGTCGACGGCAGGGAGGGGCACTGCTGTGCGCCACCCAAAATTTGAGGCAGAGCAGGCAAACTGTCATGATGAACTGCCACGATGTTGGCTTTCGTTCATGGCCCAGGCTAAGATGCACAGCCGTAGGCGTAAGCCTTTTAGGCTCTAATCGAGTGCGGTAAGACCTAGCGGTCGTACTATTAATATTATGGGGGATAAAAGTGAATGCGACCAAATGTTGTACGTTGAAAAAAAGGAAATATATTCCGGTAGTTTTTTTGTTTTCGCCGCAGGTCCTATTTGCTATGGCGGCCCGTAACAGTGGTACGTATATGATGTTTGTGCGTACCGTAGGCCTTATTTAATACGGCTCCGCGTAATAGTGTTAGCATAACTGTCATAGGTATTGTGTGGCTATACCCTGGCAATGTAGGCGAAGGCTGTGTCCTCAGCGTAAGCCGAGTGATGACACCGGTCACGCAGTGACCAGGAGTGCGATACTCCGGTGTGGTATTAATAGTGAGAAAAAGACGTGATAACACGTAAACACTGGCGCTTAGTTGGCCAACACACACAGATGAATTCCACAGAGAA
>JBBMHQ010077643.1:0-12057 GCA_037834295.1 Postelsia palmaeformis
GTCCATGGCAAGAAAAGGGGTGGTGAAGGAACGCCTGCTCCAAATCGTCTCGGTGACTACCCAAAAAGCCATTTCGAAGAGAGTGTCGCGGTACAAGCTCCAGCTAAGGGACCGCCAGGAAAGAAGAAGGAGCAGGGGGGAGGGGGATGACAGACCCACACCGATGGCGTGGGGATGGAGCTTGGATGCGGCTTAGGACTTAGGAACAGAACGCAAAGAGTGGATATTGAGAAGAAAGAGAAAGCAAGGACAACAGATGGAGTATTGTGGATAGAGCTTAGCGGGAAGTAGACATGGAAGTTAGACTTTGCGCATATATATAAGTTCCCTTTGTTCGAGTGGTTTTCAGCTTCCGGGAATGTTATGAGTGATCAACATTGAAGCTTATGCTATACACATTGTCGGATGGCAAAGATAAATAAATAAGGTGCTGTGGTGGTGGTGGTGTGGTTAAAGAGAAAAGAGCGACATAAAGAAGTTTACCTGGTACATCCCAATAATTTCAGGGGATCCTGGCAGGGTTCCTCTCGGTAAATGCCCGACTAGAAAAAATATTTGGGCTGCGTATCACACCTACCTACCAGACACAGCTACTGGAAGGAGCACGATGCATCTTACCACAGCCACATCGTCAACAACAAAAAAGTGAAAAATAGTATAAAAACATACGAGGGAGAGTGCGTACGTTGACGCCGTTGTTGCCGGTAATGTATGGGAGTCTCCCGACGAACGCACATTCTCGTTTTTACACCGCATTTAAGAGAACTTTTGATTACCAGACGCCGACGGTGAAATTTTACAATCAAGTAGGTATACCTGGCACGTCTCTATACATCTGCATCTATTTACCTGCCTGTCTATCAGACGATACTTATATATTTATAATACACCAGGTATATAATATATGTATATATATATATATATATGTATAATATTTTTTGTCCATCCCATATGTTATCTTCGCCCTTCTTCTCTCTCTCCCTCTTCAGTCGTAACTCAGATCCGGGGTCACTAAGTAGGCTCTTCTCCCTCCTCCCCACTACGGAGTTTGTTCTTCGTTTCACGAATATCATGTTTACGGTACTTGCCTTGCATTTTTACCGCGAGAAGATTTCAGCACTTTCTTCCCTCGTGGACCTCGCGTCGGGTTCCGCCTACCCACGCAACAAAGGCGCTCTCAGCAATTGGTTCCTTCTATTTTTTCAAATAAAGTAAAAATCTCACCACGGTGGGATTTGAACTTGAGTAAGCCAATGACATTGGTCTTTGAAGCTGACCACTAGTAGTCTACCGGGGCGATCGGCTATTTTTTGTTTTTTCTTAAATCATCACTTTCACCTTCCATCCTAATAGTTCGTAGGAGGTGTTACCCTCGACGCCCTTCTGGACAAGCGGTGGTCACAGGTGTCTACCCTTCTCCCCACCGGTAAATGCCTCTATTTTTTATCGCGCATAGGGTTTAGCATTCCCACCGCTCGTCGATTTCCATCGAATTTCAGCTAACTCACGCTCTCGCGCTTTCCGCTAATCAATTTCTTTTATTCTGGAGGAAAAAGCCCCTGAGCATGCACTCACTCGTTGAAAGTCGAACCCTCGAAACTGATCTTGATAGGCGCGCGGCATCCCTATCAAGCTACCGGGGACGCCGGCAGCTATGTATATATAAATATGTAGACATCTCGCCAGATATTGTATACTGGTAGTGACCATTTCCACAGGTACACGGCGGCAGTCTATACCACACACAGGTTACTGTATGTATGTACCATTATTAGTACGAAACGACAGAATTAGTGACTGATACATATATACACAGCACTCACGAATATTATAGTAGTAAAAAAATACTCCGAGTATACATCAGGAAGCGTGGTGAAAGAGTGTATGTAGCGTTGCAAATAAAATAACTTGCAGATAAACATTGTTTTGCATAGGCATGTGCTTTGTATCCGGGGTTGTTGTCTTTCAGATTTTTTTTCGAGTGATCAACGTTGAAGCTCGTGTTGCACAACGTTGGATGGCGCACACAAAAAAAACTATTGGGGATTGATTGTGCAGTATTCAAAGTGGCACACGACAGTTGTGCAGCAGCAGTCGTAGTCGTAGTAGAAGTAGCAGTAGTAGTAGTAGTAGCAGTAGTAGTAGTAGTAGTAGAAGTAGTAGTAGCAGTAGTAGAACATATCGTGTGATCCATCGCAGCGGTCTCGGGGATGGATACGATGGGGGACGGGAGGAAAGCACCTCTCGTTGCGCCTGATGTTGTTCGTGTCCGAAAGACTCCTTCTCTCGTCCGACAGAATCAAGCACTACACCAAGCATCCATGACGCATAGCACTCAGCAACGAAACACCAAGCACCCAGCAACCCATGACCCACGACTGATACGCCGAGCGACTACGCGCATTTTTGTTCTGCTTCTCACATCACTTGCTTCTCCCATCAGAAGAGCCTACACGTTTTCAGAAGAGGCGATATCTTCGTATCGTCTATAAATATTTGATTCGTACCAGGTATATAGTTGCGCCGAGTTTTTTTGAGGGGCAAACGACCCCGACTACTCGCAAGTTGCGGATGTTCCGCGCCGTGGTCTATTCGGTCTGTTGGGCGGTGACGTGGATACGTACTGCTGTAGTCGTTCTTGAGGCTTTCGCAGATGGTCAAAAGGGTCAAAAGGGGGTAGGGCTTCGGTCAAACAGGGTGAAAAAGTGATCAATCGGGGGGAGTAGATACATTTATTTAATAGTAGGTACGTGGGGTTATCCCCCCCCCAGATGTGGTCAAAGGGGGGGCTTTTTGTTTGTTCCCTCGTGCGCGGCTGTCCCGTTGGGCCCAAGGACGTGCCCCAAAAAAAACAAACGTTGTGTGCTTGCTTGTTCGAACATCTCGCCAGGGCTTCGGAATTGCGTTTGAGGGCTGTTTGGGTCCGCGGGAGCACGTGCCACGGGCGCATCTTGTCTCTCCCCCTAAATGCCCATAAAACCAGGGGGTATACCCCCAAATGACCATTTTCCTTTCTGTAAATACTTGGTCTTGTTCACTATAATCCCCCGTCATATGATTAGTATACAAACGCTCTTCATATTGAGTTGAGCGACAGAGTGGTATACATCTTGCACAGCAGGATATCTCGAATACGTGGCATTTTTTTTTCTCCTGATGTGTCCCGTTTCTCTGCCCCCCTCTTGCCCGGCCCTGCCCTGCCCTGCCCTGCCCTGCAGCGGCGTCGGCGTGATCATCCTCACCGGGGAAGGCCCGCTGTCCTTCTGCTCAGGGGGCGACCAGAGAGTGAGGGGGGAGGGCGGCTACGACGATGGCTCGGAAGACGTCCCGCGCCTCCGCGTGCTCGACCTCCAAGTCCAGATGCGGCGCTGCCCGAAGCCGATCATCGCCATGGTGGCGGGGTACGCTATGGGTGGCGGACACATCTTGCACATGGTGGCAGATCTCACGATCGCTGCGGATAACGCAGTCTTCGGGCAGACCGGACCCCGGGTTGGCAGGTGGGGGTTGTGTTGGCATGGACTTCATTCAAGTCGCTCTTGCCTTGCTGCGGAAGGCTTGAATACCAGTTGATGTTTTCTCTTGTATCCCGTGTTTCTGCCAGTCTGCCGACACCGTCCCGCTCTCACCCACGCGTTGTTTGTCGCTTTTTGAGATGAGCCGATGAAGGCAATGTTAGTGCCATCATAGCGGTTTTTCCAACTCCATAATATGAGTCAGAACGTCCGCCTGGCAATGAGCATGGCGGTCAGTCGACTAAACGTGACATCGACGGCTAGCGACCAACAATTACTGGCACTTTATAGCTGAGGGGACGAGGTAAGCGAACTAGCCGACTTATAACAAACATCAAGGAGAGAATGCAACGTCGAACGACGAACATGCCAATCTGATACAAAAGCACAGTGCAACTCCACCAACTACCGTCAGGAGCTAGCTGTAATATAATGCCTATATAACCAACAAACGCCTAGTCGGCAACCAACAGTAAGCCAGTGCACAGCCCTATTAATTGGTCTACTCCGACTAGGCCTTGGGCAATTTCATGGTTCGGTTCCCATTCCCCCGAGTCCGCTTTTTTGGGACTTGAGAGGCGAGACCGAGAAGAGACGAAATAAAAAACGACGATTACAGTATCGGCAACTCGTATCATCGCCGCCGGGTGCTGCTGTGTGATGAGGTAGTACATTGGTTACCGGGACTGCGCTTGAAAGAGTTGCAAAACGCTCTTGCAAATATGATGGCATGATACTGTTTATAGTCGCCTGTCCTGTACGGCAGACCGCTTTTGCCGTGGGCCGTGAGCGTGGTTTTTCTGTTCGTTTGGTGATCGTACCTGGGTTCGGAAAGGGTGAAAGGGTGGACACCTCGGATATAAATATATCAGATACGTAGATAGTGTATAGATCATGATGTAGATATTTCAGGGCACATAGACGTATGATCTGTATTATCTGTATGATTTGTATGATCTGTATGATCAGTATGATCTTGCTCATGTTGTCGGGTGGTAGCCGTATAACCTGCATGATCTAGCACATGTCTCCTGGGTTGGGTATGCCTTATAAGGCAGATCCTGAACAGCCCCTCACAACGGCAGGTGTTGGGAAACTAGATCATGTACTGTGGATAGATGATCTGTCTGCACACGATCTGTCTGTCCGACGTATGGAAGGGTTTGTAGAACCAACTGCCGTGTTTACACCTCTGGCAGATTCCTTGGCTCTACTTGGCACCCTCTCGCTGCTTCCTGGGCGTGGCATCGCCGCTACTATAGCTACAGCTAAAGCTACCGGTATCGAGTCATCAATATTGAAATCGATACCGCAGTGCCAATATTGATATTTTCATCTATGGATTTGGGTATCGACTCTCGCTGTCGTTGTCGTTGTGACTGTCGCTATCGATAGCGATATCACAATCCGACACCTCAATATCGATGTAGATATATTGACTGTCGCCATTATTATCGATATCGCATTTCGATGTAATCACTATCGCCATCAATATTGATATAATTTAATTCGATATCGCGTTATCGACGCAGATAGCGCATCTCTACCGCTATAGCTATCGATATCGCTGTCGCCGCCGCTATCGCTAGTATCGTCTTGACCACCCCCACCATAATCGGCGCAACTGTTTCAGCTTTGATGCCGGATATGGCTCAACGCACATGGCGCGAATCGTCGGGCAGAAAAAGGCCAGGGAGATCTGGTTCCTGTGCAAGTACTACTCGGCGGCGGAAGCGTTGGACATGGGTCTGGTCAACACCGTTGTCCCTCTCAAAGACCTCGAATCGGTCAGTTCACGGCTTGGGTTTTGTTGGCGCTCGTTGTTGTAGTATCACACACGTAAGCAAATCCACCCACCCCCCACGAACCCACCGTCTGGCCCATCCACGGACCCATCCACCCCACCCGTTCGACGCAAAACACAGCTCTCTCAACGCTGTGACAAGACTCAGGTCTTTTCGGCGAGCTTTGAAGCATTCAGCCGTTCGTTACTGCTGTGTATTGCAAACATAGCGGGGCGGCAGCGTGCTGCCGGTGCTGGCAATATGTTGAGTGCTCTTACAGTACCACTGTTGTACAAGTCTACTCGCGATACGTGGTTGCGGTATACATCTGATGCACGAGAATGGACGCAGGTTCCACCTGCCGTTCAGCCGCCACTAGTATCTCTGTGGCGTAGCTTTGTGACCACAGAACTTGTATCTCTTCTAGGTTTGGAGAATCGGCACGTACACTGGTTGTGCCGGATGTCGACGGGTAGAACTAACGGTTCAACGTGAAGAACACACACACTACAGTACGGTGCCACTACGGTGCGGTTTAATCCGGTATCTGTGACATATTACATGGTTTAGTGCGGTATCGTTGAAAAGTGTCATGTTCAGGGTTTTAGTTTACTCCTGGGCCCGTTTTTCCTCCAGTTTCGTGATTGACGGGAATGCTCAAATGATGTGCATACGAGCTGGGCCAGCCGAGACTCTGTCGATTGAGGAGATCGGCCATGCAGCGCCCAACTTTACGCAGTGAGTAAGCTGGGCACGAAAAATTTGACACCGCGTGGTGTTGCCCATGCACCAACCGAGACAGACGTGTCGTTCCGGGCTTTTTGCTTTTTTGTTCGAGAGAAATAACCGATCCCCCCCCCCAAAAAAAAAGAAAGAAACTCGAGTGAAACTCCTCTGACGAAGAATAAAAAAGCCCGGAACGAGTTAGTTTTGAACGTGCGTCGCAAAGACGGTGGTAAAATCTCAGATCGAAAATCGCAAAATTGAGCGCTGCATCGCAGTAAATACGTTTTTCTCGTTGCGCGTGATTTAAGCATGGAATATTGTTTTCGGACATATCTCGCGATGGAAAACGAACTGGTCAATTAACTGATATCGATCATCTCCTTGGACCCCCATTAATACCTCCACCAATTTTTGCCTTGATCGGGAATAACGATTTTGTTAGCAGAAATATAGTGTGAAAAGTTGGTGTTGTTAAGTTTTCGCCTACGTCTAGTTCGAGTCTAATAATGCATGATTTTTACATTCTGTTTTTTTTCACATCCATTGATATATCAGAGGGTCAGTGCTTTCAAATTTCAAGTCCTAATTCGCAGTGATTCACGAAGTACGACTCCATACTTGATTGCCCGCTTCATGGCTGGCCCAGGTCGTGTAGTGCCCAAGATACCGTAATCGTAGTCAGTATTTATGTGTATCAACTGTTTTTTTTTTTTTTTCAAATTTTAGTCGCTGTCTGCGTGGTCAACTGGCCGTACGGAATATAAATACTCGTGGCATATATGGTTGGCATGGTGGAATTCAAAAATGGGGTTGGGGCTACAATTTTATTGCTCAGATTGGCATTTCCGGGTTGTAAGGGACGTGGCTCATCATTCCGACCAGAATTTTGATCCCATTTTGCGCTCTAAAAACGGTCTAAAGGGAAGATCGAACGGGAATTATGTCACCGGCCATAGTGGTATCATACCAAGTACCACGTATTCAAATGGGCAATTTGTTTTTTTCGGTATTATATACCCTGTCTACCTTGGCGTAACTTTCAATTTTTATTTTCTTCCGTTTTCCCCCCCTGGCGCTACGAACCACTTTGTTGTAATCATCGCTCGTTACGACCACGCGAACAAAAAAAACGCGGCGTGATAAAACGCCCTTGCAGGAGACCATCAAGTGGTGTCGACGGATAGTCGCCAACAGCCCCACGGCCATCTCGTGCCTCAAAGCCGCCCTCAATGCTGACGAAGACGGCCAGGCCGGGGTGATGCAGCTGGCCGGTAACGCCACACGGCTGTTCTACCTCTCGGAAGAAGGAAAGGAGGGAAAAAACGCCTTCCTGGAGAAGAGGAACCCCGAGTTCCGGAAGCTTCTCTCGTCCAAGCTGTGACCCGTATGTATGCCTTCACCCCAATGACCTTTATTTTATTTTATTTTATTTTACTTTTTTTTGTGGTTGGGTTTGGTCGCAGGCAGGAGGAATATGCGTGCCCTCGACATATAGGAAGAATGAAAACATACAAGTTCCTTCCTGGAGAAGAGCAAACCCGAGGCCCGAGAGTTTCCCTCTTTCAAGTTGTGTGACCCGCCTTCGTCCACTCGAGTGTGGGTGTTTTTTTGTGGATTTGGTGGGAGGGTAGAGATTGCAATTTATCTCGGAAGAGGAAGGAGGAGAAGAAGCCTTCCTGGAGAAGAGGAAACCCGAATCCTGAGAGTTTCCATCTTTCAAGTTGTGTGACCCGCCTTCGTTCACCCGAATGTGTGTTTGTTTTTATAGCACTTTTGGTTGGAGGGTAGAGATATTAATTTATCTCGGAACAAGGAGGCCTTGCTGGAGCAGAGGAAACTCGAAACCTGGGAGGTTCCCCCGCGTCCAAGTTGTGACCGGTACTTTTGAATAGGTCACCCGAATATTTTGTAGGGCAGTTTATTCTGGGTCATTTTCTCCTGAGGAGGGACAGCCGTGCAAGCACAATGCAAGCAAGCACAAGTGCAGAGGGTTTAATATGAATGCACCAGGTATTTGTTTTTATTGCGTGCGTTCAATGGGTTGTCACGACCATTGACCTGTGTTGATGAGGCCTTTTCATATGCTTCTTTGATTTTTTCGTTCGAAAAAAATAAGAAAAGTAGAGCTCTCGCCGTAGGAATTCGCGGTGCTTGTGGGTATTCTGAAACCGTCGTAATTGTTGTCAGATGTTGGAAGGCGGCAGAAAGCCTCCTACTTTGTTTTCGGAAATAAGTTTTTTTGGGAGATCCTGGACATCATTGTCGCTTGCAAGCCTGATGGCGGACAGTACCATCAGCGTTCGACGGCTGCACGGCCGCAGCCGGTTTCAAGATAGTACCTATAGCAGCAGGATTTTTTATTCAATTTCGTCCTTTTGAGGGTTTCATAGGGTGATTTGTCCGAGGTGAGTCGTCGTTGTTGCCTAAGCACAGAGTAGCGGCCTGGCGGGGTTTGCTCGTACCATAGTCTGATTGAGCTGATTGGTGTGATTCGTCAATCGCCAAAACCGCCTACGGGAATATGCGGTGATTTTCTTGTATCCTGTGATGGAAATCGAGTTTATAACCCGTAAATTCGTGTCGCGTTTATTGCGTGATATTTTTAGTCTACCTTTCCCTACAGTGGAAGCCGAATTTATAAACCTTAAATTCGTGTAGCGTTTGTTGTGTAGTAATTTTAGTCTACAGTTCCCTACAATCCTCGTATAGATAGGTTGCATTGAAACATATTCGGACGATTCTCCAAGAAGAAAAGGGATGATATGTCCTTCGACCACATGACGGTAATTGATACCAGGTACTTGGTACGCTCATCTCTTCTTTTTGCTCCCGCGCCTCATCGCAAGGTCGAGCGGCGCACCACCCGGCGCACGAGTTGTCTCCTCAGGCCTCACCTCCCGCGACTGAATGGCGATTCCACTCTCCCAAACAGATTTTGCCTTGTACCAGGTAGACTCAAGATGTAGGCCTGGAGCCTGGACACGAGAGGTACTTGCGAGCCCGGCAGCCGACAGACCAAGTTCCACATTACCACTTTACAACGGCCGCAGCGAGGTTCAACGTCGCTGATTATTATCCGTGTGCAAGCTGCTTCAAGCCAAACGCCCCAAATTGCGCCCGGCATGAATCGATGCCGCGTGCAATAAAAAGTTGCTCGGATGTCCCATGCAGAAGTGGGGCCTATATAAGGCGGTATAAACAAGGCGGCCGCTGGAGGTAAGGCGGCACGGTATGAACGAATCGGCTCTCACGACAGTACAGCGGTAGGGCGGCTACATACCGCCCTATTCGCAGCCCATTCAGTACAAAAGCTCGCTCGGCTCGGCTCCTGGTGGGAAATCTCCTAGGTTTACCTAGGGTTTATAGGAATATAATTACAAACCTGGGGTACAGACGAGACGTATTACGCAGCTTGCAAAGCTGGTATCAACTGTGCAATCAGACGAACTTACAGTGTGAAGGTCTTAGTCCGTTGAGCTAGAGGTGAAAGGTTAATCAATCGCCTACCCAATCTAAGCCTCATAGCACCCCCCCCCACTGGAATGGACCGGATTTTACGGGCAAACGCGCCATCACACGCGGTTCAAATTTCTGGGGATCCACAGGAGCATTTTTCAGATTCTCGCCATGAGGAAACTCACTTTTCTTGAAAAAGCGAGTTCATGGTGGACATGAGATTCGAACTCACGATCAACGATTCATGTTTTCGTGAAGGTCTTAGTCCGTTCAGCTGAGGGTAAAAGGTTGACCAATCGCCCACCCAATTTTAAGCCTCATAACAGCAGCTGACGTATTTCATAATTTTATTGACCCTGTCCCATGGAAAAATGATACAAAAACGATACACAATTGTTTTTTTGCCAGTTTATGGTACAGGAAAAATAAAGCCAGGAAATTAGGGTACGCCAAACCCAGAAGTCAGATGGCATTTTCTATCACGGTATACCGTTTTTTGGTAAAAGTCTAATGTCCGTCCGAGTCGCGAAAACGACAAAAACGTTACACTATTAATAGTGTATTATAGCCATTTTACGGTACAAAAAATAAAACGAGGTTCTCAAGGCACACCAAACGCGAGTTAGATAACGTTTTCTGCACGATATACCTTTTCTGGTACAATGCCAATGTCTGGTGTACCTTAAAATTGCGGGCACAAATCGCGTTCATCAATAGAAGCGCTTTCTCGGACTCGTATTTATACCAATAGTCAAGAGTAGCTTATATTTCTGAAGAATTTTTATTCCGTTTTCGTATATGGTGGTAACCGATAGGGGTGGCCAGCGAGCGTCACTCGAGCTTGGATGTTATATATAACACAATTGGTTGGCGGCCACAGTTAGTTCCGGTATGTGCCGCAAACGAGGTGGGATTCGCCATGAGTCGAAGGTGCCGTTCAACGCTTGAGTACTGCGTGTGAGGGGAGCCTAATATTTCAATGTACAGTAGTAGTACTCCTCGTTTGTCACCCCCGTGGAAAGAGCTACAACCGGAAAGTGTTACCGCCTGAACACGACACTTGGTCATTCATGTGATCAGACATGTACCTGTTTGAATAGTTGGTGTCACACAATGTTATACACTCCAGGCTCGTTGAAAACATGACGGGCGATACATCTCATAGCAAGCACGCTCCTTTTATCTTCAGTTTCGTTGACGATGAACGAAGAGCCATGAATTTGATTTTATTTTGTGCTACTGAGGCTTCTTTTTGTTTCCGCCGTCTGAGTTGTTTCGATTTCGCCTGTTTTCGTTATTGGAAGTGGCGCGTGTTAGATCGGTGCTCGAATGGGGGAATCGTGACCTGTAGCGGCTATTATAAACTCGGAACAGACAACGTTGTGAACGAACCTGGGGCACTCCGTTGAAAAGTCGTGCGGGTTTAGCGAGGCTTAGGAGGTTATCTCGCTACCGGTGGTTCTTGTCAAAGTGACATACAGTTGCCCATGGCGACACACTCTCCACCCCTGAGGTCGAGCCCTACTCTTTTTAATGTCTGCCTTTCTTTGTGATATACTCATGGCCAAAGCGCAGCATAAACGCACAGACAGGCAACTGTAATCGGTGGAAAGTAATACCACGAGCTCCAGCTCGAACTTCGGCACATACGCGTGGTTTGACAATATTAGGGGACTCTTCCGATATGACCTCGACGTTTTTTCTTCTTCAAATATCACTTTCACTCTCCAGCTAATAGTATGCTCACCCTCAGCGATCTTCTGGACAAGCCGTCGTCACAGGTGTCGTCCCTTCCCCCCCCTGGTTCATGCCTCCGCTTTTATCGCGCATAGGGTTCGGCATTCCCACTGCTTGTCGATTTTCATTGAATCTTGCCAACTGGCTTTCTCGCGCTTTCCGCAAATGCACGAAAAAGTCCTGACGAGTCATACGACGAGTATGCTTTCGGTGATACTTGAGCCCACGAGAATGATATTTTATTAGGAGGCACGCGGACCACCTACCAAGCGACCGGGGACGCCGGTTGCAAATACCCGCTGTGACGTACTCGTGTTACGGTGGTTTGGTGCAACAGGGCATTGCTAAGGTAGGCGTCGAGAGGCCTGTAGGGTAGCCACAAGTGCAGCCGCTATATTGAAGCCAAACCAGTGGGGTGCCTAAAAGAGGGCTGCCTGAGAGGCTGGCATGCGGAGCAAATACAAGATCCATGCCGAGCAGTCAGCCAATCAATACCAAATCGTCAATGATGAAAATAACCCCCAGGAAATATTGCCTCCCAGCAATCTCGTTGTTGAATGGAGTGCACATGCCCTTGAAGCTTTCCTGGGACAAGAGGAGTCTCATAACTCTGAGGCCCTAACCACGCCAACAGCATCCGCCTTGTCACTACATCGAGACGAGAAGCGGAGCAAGGATGGCTCAGCAAAACTACTAACCGCTGATGGGAGCCTACGCAGGCGCAGGTCAGACGGCGTGATGATATTTGTGCAGCCTGATTGGTGGCGCAGGCTGGTGGAGCGGTCTGTGCATGGCACCCGGCCGCTCGGGTCCTGCGTGTAGCAGAGCGAGTAAGCCCC
>JBBMHQ010077654.1:0-12055 GCA_037834295.1 Postelsia palmaeformis
CAGATCAGTAGCCAATCTACGTGGGATCTGGATGCTAGTGCCAAGGTTAACGCTGGAGGGGGTTGGAGTGGGCGCAGCGTTAGCGTGGGGGTGGTGGAGTCCGGAGTGTTTTTGCTATCCCTCGAGGTGTCGGCGATGGTGTGGTTGGTTGGTGGCTGGTCTTCCCTCGCGGCGATCCGATTCAGGTGCGTTATCGCCAAGGCCGAAAATATCTCTCGGCAATCCGATAAATTCACGGACGTTCTCGTATGGGCGCAGCATCGTCGTGGAAGTTCGAGACAAGGTTGTTACCATGATGCTCACGACACCCCTCGAGGCAGGTATTCCGGTTCAGATGCGTTATCTTTATGATCTAAGAAGCCTTCTTGACAATCACCTAAAACAACATCCAGGTGCGGTATCGTTGTGTTTTCACTCTGTCCGATAATTCAGCGCTTACAGGTAGTAATAGTGGTTCACACAGACATTCAACTATGATGGACGTGTTCATTGTTGTTGAGAAGAAACTTACACGATTCTCGGGTTGAAAGGGCACCGTCCGCGTTGCAGCGCGCGGAAGGACAGTCCAATCGATCGCGTCTCAACGCCTCAACCACCGCGCTGTGGGCGTGACGCGAGGGTGAAACTGTCGCCGGGCGGATGCGTGCCTTGCGGGTGATTGGAGCGCTTGTGTAGACGTAGAGAGTCTTGGAAAAATATTTTGAAACTGTCATAGCTTTTGGCGGTGAAACCCTGTACCCCGAACGGAACGTCTGTAGACTAGTGTAGTCCACGTAGCAGGCAGCAAAGTTGAGGCCATTTATGACTGTACAAGGGCCTCTACATATATGTTCTTATGTTGCACCTAGCTTTCTGTCCATCTACTCTGTACGCACATACCAAATATTTATATATCTAATTTTCAATTAATCGTCACTTCTAAATCAACCAATCAACCCGCCCATCGATCCATGTATCTGTCCGTCCGTCCGTAAGTCCATTCATTCATCCATCCGCCCGCCTAAACTACTAATCTATCCATCCCTCCGTTCATGCTCGCATCCCCTACCGACTCCAACGCACTTCGAGCTTACTCACCCACTCACCGCCCACCCATCCCTCCTACCTCTCCTCGAAACCCGAACCCGACCCGAACCCGACCCCCCTCTCCCCTCCCCACACCCTAGGGCATCCATGGGGGCGGCAGACGTTGTGGTCCTCCTGGCCATAGTCTTCAACTCCGACAACGGCGGCCTCTTCGCCGGCTCCCTGTCCAAGGCCCTCAGGCGACAACAACCTTACCAATCCACCCCCTACCACCCGTTCCCGCCCAAGTCCCAACAGCAACACCAGTCCCAACATCCCCCTCCCCCGAACCGACCCACCACCACCATCACCACTCCTCCTTCTCCTCTCGGCATCCTCTCTGTAGCAAGCCCAAACAAGACCTGGGTCGGGGTGACAGGGGCCGTCGCGCTAGGAACGGCCACCGCGCTGGCCTTGAGGCCGGGTCTGCGCCTCCTCTCTGTGGCATATTTTTCGTCTTGGAGTTCCGGCGGACGCGGGGGGTTCATTGATCCCGAGGAGGCGTTTTCTTTGGGGCGGATGAGGCTGGGGCTGCTCGGCGCCGCGGGGGCGGGGATTTGTGTGGTCGGCGTGGTGGGGGACCTCTGGGAGTCTCTCTTGAAAAGAATGGCGATCGTCAAGGTGAGCGGGTGGTTGGTGGCGGGCGGTGATTATGGTGGGATGCGGTAGGGTGCGGTGAGATGGAGTGGGGTGATGTGAGGTGGGGTGGGGTGGGATGGGATGGAGGGAGCGAGGGAGGTAGAAGCTCGGCGTGGTTTTGGCCCTAGGGATGGGCAAATGGGTGAGTACGCGGAAGGAAATGCAATGAAATGTGTTGATGAGCCCACTCATTTTGTTGCGATGCCTCGCGCCTACCCGCTCACCCACCCACCGATTCACAGGAAGAATAGAAACCAGCGGGTAATGGGAGTACCGATATGATACTCAGTACCTTCTTACCAATCGTCACGGGTTTCTGCGCAGTCGATACTCTGGGTTATCACGAGTCGCAAGTTGTTATCGTTTCCTCAGCAATTGGTTGCTTTGATTCCCCACCAACCGCCACCGTTTACTCTGCGCTTGATTGGTCCAAATATGACGAGTTATTGCCGGTTAGGCCGCTATTGCGCTGCTATCGTTTCATGGAATGCCTGTCAACGAGGGTGGGAAAGGGGTGAAATAGTTTGATTCGTTTCCTTTAGTGCCGAATGCTTCATCCGATACTGGCCGTTCGGCAATTGGTTGCGTACATTCCCACAAACCCGCCACTGGTTGCTCTGCAGTTGATTGCGTCAAATATCACGAATTGCCGCTGGTTACGCCGCTGTTGCGCTGCTACCGTTTCATGGGATACCCGTCAACAAGAGGGAGGGGGGAGGATTCTGGTTCGTTTTCCTAGTGCCGATATTGTTCAAAGCTTTGCCTTCGGAACACTCATCTTTCGCCGGTTGTAAATTCATTTTTTTCGTGAACCCCCAGATTCGCAAGACGGTTGATGTCGTGAAACGCTGATTCGTGAAACGATTCCTTCTACCATCCGGTTTTTATACTATCCGCTACTTCCGTCAATCGTTGCTTGCGCGAATACCGGTTACTTGTTTTCTGTGAAACCGTTGCTTGTGCGTACCGTTCCTTCGGTGAACCGTTCCTGTCGCGAACTTTGTTTTTTTCGTGAAACCGTTGCGAACAGTTTCTTCCGTTAACCGTTGCTTTAGTGAATTGTTCTTTTTTCGAGAAACCGCCGTGCTGGTGCGAACCGCTTCTTCCGTGAACCGTTACTTTTGTGAAACTGCTTCGCTTTCGTGAAACCGTTGCTCGTGCAAACCACGTTCGTGAACCGTTGCTCGTGCAAACCACGTTCGTGAACCGTTGCTCTTGTGAACCGTTACTCCCATCAACCGTCGCATCCAGGACTCCGGCACCTTTTTCCCGGGACACGGAGGTTGCTTGGACCGGTTGGACGGTGTTCTTGCAGCAGCTCCGCTGTACTTGGCGATCGTCAGGATGTCGACGTCAACGACGGACGAGCCATGACGGCCACGAGTAGTGTTGGATATGTTGTCACTAAGCTTGGACATACCGACTTATCGAACTTACTTTACCTCGTCTCGGACTCTGACAGTAAAGCATGTTTCGGACGTCGAAGGCGGGCCATCCATGATCACCAGTGTTGGATATCGTATCGAGTATCGGTATTGTTCACAAAGGGAAATATCGAGTTCACGGTGACGGAGTGATCCATTACGGCTGATATCTGTTGTTTACTGTTGCCTGGTATGGCATGCTTACTGTTGCCTGGTATCGTATGTTTGTTGTTGCGCGGTATCGCATGTATACTGTTGCGCGGTATCGTATGGGCTTGTCCGATATATCGAAACATCGAGCTTATTTGACATATCGTTTTGAACTCCGACGCCGTTCTTCCGTTCGCACGGAGGTCGCTTGGACCGGCTGGACGATAGTTCTGGCAGCAAGAGCCAGCCCCTCCTGGTGCTTAGCAATCGCCAGGACGTGGACGCTGCCGTGACGGCGGTGATTTGATGTATGTGTTGATGTTGGCGTTGGGAATCAGTCCTCCAAAACAGAAGGTAAAACCGCTGCTGAAAGACCCTGCGCTGCCCACTAGTGCTTACTGCAGATGAATGGACACGTTGGCAATCTCAGACATGTATGTAATCTATCCACTACAGTACGTAGAGCGTTTGATACACCAACGCTCCTTGTCATTTGTTGTTGTCCTACTTTAAGGAGCCTAGTCCCCGCAAAATGGACCCGACCGTTTTCGGCAATCAGTCAGTGTTCAAGCCCCTTACATGTATAGGGCCGACACGACGGTATGCAGAATAGGGGACCAAAGGGCGACACCATCGTAGCGTCGCCTGCTGGCTGTTTGTCTGTGAGGCGCTGTGATTGTCACGCAATTGCTGCCGTCCCTAGGGCCGCGCGCGCCAGCTCTGCTGCCGCCGCCGCCGCCGCTGCTATCGTGGCCGCTACCTCCGCTATCGCTGTCGCTTCCAATCACCCGAACACTTTACATGCAGGATCCAGTCGATGCCATCGTTTGGTCGATATCTTTGGTCCTGTGTGAGGCGCCAGGAGTCTCACGTTGAGGACTGCTCCAACTGTAAGAGACCTCGCTTGTGTGCAGCTGATGATTGTTCTGAGATATTGTCAACCATAACTTCTGCGTCCGATGAACTCACTCCACACAGGAATAAGGATTGCCGCAAGTCTGCACCTTTCTGCGCCCGTTGCAGTAGACGTCTACAAATATCGAAACTTGTATCAGTTTTCTTTTAGCGACTTGGCCGAGGGATACCTAACGATTGAACATCTGGGCACAGCCAGCATTTGCCGAGCACCGAACAGTGTTCAGTACCGGCTATCAATGAGATCGAGGGCAATGATTGTTATGGCGACCTATATATATATATCGGCAACTAAATGCTGCGTACGATGCACTGTATACAGCAAAGGATTAATCCGCATCTTACCGCCCCCGTTAGACGTCTGTAAATCTCCAAAGCTACCTGTTTCTTTCAGGGTTGACGTCACAAGAATACCTGGCGATTATCCAGCGGGAGTAGCCTAGACCAGGCCAGCTGCTAACTGTGCAGTAGTGGGATCGAAAGTATATCGGCCACAGGCTTCTGCGTCCGGCGCACTGCATACGGCATGCAGGATTCATCCGTCTCTTCCTGCGCCCGTTAGACGTGCACAAATACCCACTTATATCGGCGGGAGGATTGCATGACGATAAATTACAACGGGAGTGGCCAAGAGCCAGCATTTGCCGAGCACTGAACAGTCATCTGCATTATACGAGGCACCAGCTGCTGAAGTGTGAGGTAACAAGTATGATGGTTGTCCTCTCCGCATCCGATGCTGCATACAGGATATATTGCTGCACCCCTTGGACGTTTACAAATATCCAAAGATATCCATTCTTTCTCGGGGGTGCAGAGGTGGCCGAAGGATGCAGGGCGATTACCTAACGGGTGTAGCGCAGCTCCATCGTTTGCTCAGCAGCAAGCAAGGTTATAGCCGACTTTCAGAGATCGAAGTGATTCGATGTTCTTTGCGAGGACGGCAGCCACTATTAATAGTAGCGTCTGAGTCCGATGCACCGCACAGATCAAGCAGGATATTTTCCCTATCTTACTATAAATACGCCCGTTAGGCACATCTACAAATATTCGAAGATACCTGCGTTTTATCAGCGTTGGTTGAAAGATACCTGACGACCACCCAACAACAGACCCTAGGGAGTAGCCTAGCGCCAGTCTGTGATCCGCGCTCAGTACTAGTAAGCGAGGTTATAGCCACTCAGTAAATCGAAGCTGGTGATTGTTGTGAAGAGAGATCGACAGCATCCGCTGCATAGAGCAGGCAGGAGTATTCCGCGGATCTCGCTGCGCCCGTTAGACGTCTGCGAAGATCCAAAAAAAGTATCGTTTAAAGTAACTACTCATACTAGATGAGAGGCCTTCAGCCCGAGCGAGAAAGATATTATCGCCGGGGATGTACCTCCGCACTGGGCTCGGGTTCAGTGCGGTATACCGTAGAGCAGCGCTCTGCGTGGCCTTAGCCTGGCGCAGCACTTCCAGGAACCCGAGCATGCCCAGCATTGGTGGTGGTAGTGTTGTGGCCAAGCGGGTTGTAAGCCGATAGACGACCACAACCCAGGGGCTCACGTGGTATGCTGCCACGTCGTTGGTAAAATACTCTGGAAGGATAGCAGATATTTCCCGCTCCTAGACTTTCTGGTGTCACGCAAGGCAGGTCCTCACACCTGGTAGAAGAGGGGACGGCGGTGGTCGCCGCTACTAGTCGACCAGGTTGAGGCACGGCTGGAGTCGGCGAAGCCGCTACAGCGCGCTGCCCTCGGAGACTGCGTCGTCACCGAAGCTGGCTCAGAGGCCGCGGCCCCTGCCGCCACCGCCGAGGTCACTGTGAGTGTCGGCTGGGACCCTTTTCGAGGCCGAGGATCGAGTCGTACCAGTCGACGAGGGCACCTCGTACTATTCTCAGTGGTGTCCATCACCACCTTTGTTTTACTCGCTTTAGGTCCGTTGAAGAAAGCAAAATACCCTGAAAGGGCGATGCCGCTTTACTTTTTGTGTCTGATCTCGAATCATGGAAATATCGGAGTCCGTTTGATTCGCTCCCGGATGTTGCTTTCAAGGAATAAGTGGTTTGGCCCGTCCTTCAACTTCTTGCTCCACCGCCTGTACTGTAGTTAGACAAGCCAAAGTCACCACAACGTGACCGAAGCTTGTCGCGGTGTGTTGGCTGTCACTATTTATAGATATGCACGAGCGGTACCGGAAGAGAGGAAAATACGATATTTGTATGCCCGACCAGATTTATTTGCCGTTGATGCAACGGAAAATAGCAAACAGCGCGAATAAATGACAACTATTATTAGTAGTGAGGGGACAGAGTGTATCACGAGGGCGCGAGTGACCAGCAGTTCGCCGTGGACTTCAACCGTTCTCCGTGACCACAGATGGTATCGTTTGGGTTAGGACTGGTAAGAGGCTCTTGTTCTTATTGTTGACTTGAAAACGTTACTGGGGCAGTGCACAAAGCTCCAAGGGCGTGTCTGCTCGACGAGGCAGGAGAAAAAAGAGAGAACCACCACCCAGGCGGCGCGGTGCAACTTGGCGCGGGTGGGTATTAGGTGATGAGCGATGATCACCGACTAGGTGGCATTCGACGGGAATCATTTGGGACAGAAATATCAAAGGTTTTGGAGCTTCTGAGTGCAAGTGGACATGCTCACACCACATTCATTCGAATATCCGCGTGGAACAGAACCCTCGAGAACCTTCTCGGGAAATGTTCGGATATCTAAACTGGAATGGAGACTTAGCCTTACTTGATATCTGGCGTTGCCGTTTGGGCGTGGCGAATATTATCGACGAAATCTGGGACGTACCATTTTACTTGACGCTTTGTGTTACGTTATTTGGGACCTTTACGGGTATTATAGCACCTCGCACCGAGTAGGGGGGATGTTCATGATACGGCGGTGACTGATACAGTAGTAACTGGTCTATCTATGCAGATTTTGAGTTTGTTTGTGTCATATGAGGGACGCTATGTTTTTGAGGCGTTGCTTGGATGCTTACGGCATGAGGGTGGCTTCCCCTTCGGGACAGTCGGATATACCTCAAATAAGATACGACCCGCAGTACGCGAGCGGTACAACGGCAACGCCCGTATCTACCTGCTGTAGACCTACACTACGTAGCATGTGCCAGTGAGTGTAGCGTAGTGATAGCACACGTTCGACAGCAGCAGCGTTTGAAAAATGAAACCCACGTACTTACGTTGGAGTTGCTGTAGTGTAGGTACCCGCGTGGGAAACGAATTAGTTTGTCGACGGGACGGGACCGCGAGACCATTGCTGCGTTTTGACGACGGCTTTGCTGCCGCCCCGCCCCGTCTGGTCACTACCGTCAATCCCGTTCGGTCATAATAATATTAGTATACTGTATCAAGCCTTGAAAATAAGAAATTCTTGGGGCAACGTAGGGTCTCATCCACCGACCTCCCCCGGGTTTCCAAGAGACTCGAATATGCTGATGCTTTATCGGGCTATTTCCGTTAGTACACCGTACCAAGCCTTGAAAACAGAAGTTATTACGGCCACGCAGGGGCTTATCTACCTCCTGCCATCCCCGGGTTTCCAGGTGACTTCTGAGCCTGTGACTCCTTATTGTCGAAGGGCGTTTTTCGTTTTTCCCATAGTTTCCAATGTTTGGAAGCAGTAGAAGATATGTATTAATATACGGAGCAGGCGTTATGTCACTATTCTTGAAATTCTCCAGAAGCAAAAAACTAAGTTCGTTAAATTTCACCCATTTGGAGAAAAAACAGGAAAACATGGAAGGTTGATAACCTCCGCTGAAAAAATACCAAATAAATGAGAAAAAAGCTCTCGATAATAAGCATGACTAAAATTAATAGGTTGATGTTTTATCGGACTACATATATTGCAGTCGCTAATTCGACACGGAGTGCTCGGGCCTTCGGGTGGTTCGTGCCTTGCTTAGCAGATTGGTGCAGCTTGGTGCATCATCGACGTACGGCAGATTGTGATTCTCCTCAGATTGACCGTCTGTGATTTCTGCACAGAGGCCTACACCTCAGTTTTGAAGTGACTGAGTGGTCGAAAACGTTTGAGATTTGGGGCAGACAAAAATGAGGCAAAAAACAAGACCCACCTGAACGTCTGCACCTCAATCGCATACAGCTACTATAGTACGTACAGCTCCTCACAAGCAATCACCGCTCGCCGAATCGAGCCGCCCTCTCGTAAAGGGGTGTGTGAGGGTGTCGGATGCGCCAGGAAGCAGCCGTGCACGACCAGAAATGACTCATGAGGTGTTCTCGTGAAGTCGGGGTTGCAAGACAGCAGCATCAAAAATCGCAAAATCGCCAAATATTTTTATTTTCACGCGCGCGGGCACCTACCTTTGTTAATTGTTTTTGCACGGATAAGTAAAGGGGTTGGCGTGCTAATTCCTTAAGTGTTGTACTCGTAGCCATTTTTGCAGTTGGTTAGATTTGTTGTATGATGAGTTGGAACAGCGCATACCTGTCTTTTAGTCTCTGTTTAACACTCCCTCGCGCTGAAACCTGCGAAAATCTGCGTATATACTATGTATGTATTGTAATGATGCAGGAGAGCTCTGACATACGCAAACACTCAGGTATCCAATTCCCTGTTCCCAGTCTCTCACCACTTCTAGTCCGTTTCCACCTTGGATGTATGCAAGTTGACTCCTCCTGTGTCCTGCCTCGATAGCTTCCTGCAAAGACCAATTGTCTCTCAAGTACTTGCAGGTCTTGTCTCAAGCACTTCTCTTCGAACCTTCAGTGCTACACAACAGATCTCCGTATGAAACCTTCAACACCACCTTTACGGTTACGATCGCAGTACTCAGTCTCGGTCCGCTGTCACTCACACTCAAGTTCTCTTCAGTTTTCCCCTCAATGGTATTTTGTGTGTTTTCGGATTGTTTTTGACTGCCCAAGATCGGCGCTTCCTCTTAGATTGACAGGGAGTTGCACAATCCTAGGAAGCATTCCGCTACGTATTTTACATAACGTGCGTCAATCCGCCGCAACAACCCCCCAGCACGGTTTCCCAAGTATACCGTGCTAACCGGGCTGCGGACACACGAGAGTAAGCGTGAGGGCATTTTCCCACACTCAGTCGTGTTTTGATTGCCTTAAGGCTCGAATGAGTGGCATTTATCATTTTTATGGAAAGACGTCACCCCGGGCGTAGGGACCCTGGGTCTAGCGTTTTTCCGCATTAGGTCCCAGATCACTGCTGGACTTGCTAGAATTTCTCATCAAGCGCACCAGCTGAGAGCCTCATATCCACCACTTCCCGGCCTTTCCCGTCAATCCGGGTAGGTCGAGGTCTTGATTCTTCTTGCTAGTCGATCTTCGGCTAGCGTCTTCTCCCGTTCTCCACCGAACTCCAGTTCACTTCCTCGCGTTTACGGGGAACCGGATTGTGAAATTCCGGTTTTCCTAGATTTCAAAATCTCACGGTCGTTGAGCTCCTCCCAATCCCCGTCTGCGTACCGAACCCGCCAGTACGGTGACTTGTAGTCGAAGATCTTGGAAAGGAGACGCTTCTTGTTTCTTTCAGCGTCCGCGAATTCCCTCCAGATCACGGTTTCTACGGGGTGTTGTTTCAACGCATGTTCACGGTCGATCCCATCTCTTTCCTTCCGTGTTAGCATCGAAGTCGGCCTTGCTCGGCACTCCGCTCCGTGATACGTCTCCCACAGTGCGTGGGAAACGTCCAGCTGTAAGGGGGTGAAACTGTCTCGCGCCTCCTGTTCGGACAGCCACTGCGACTGCGTGCCACCCACGAATCGTCCACTTCCAAGCGTTTCCCTGGCACATCACAGCCTATCTGTCTGTTAGGGTATATATAGACGACGCTCTAATCGACGGCTCCGCGAGTCCGAAGTCAACTCCCCATGCCAGGTGAGCAAACTCGTCCTCGAAGTCGTGACGGAGGTTGTCCGGACGTAAGTGGAACACCTTGATGTTCGCTGCTGACGCCCTCCGACGGCGAATCCCTTGCCCATTCATCGTGACGATGTAGGTGAGTCCTGGTAAGATAACTTCAGTCACCTCCCAAGGTCAGGTCCAGTGCTCGTGGGCTAGTTTATGATGTATCCCCTCCTTCGCCATCACAGACTCCGCCTCCTTCACGAGCACCTTGACTTCGACAACAACACGGGTTCCTACCGAGGCCCGACCGATTTCATCATTCCGACTCACGAGTTTTCTTCCTGTCAGCATGTCTTTTCAATAGATCCTCCCGTACATCCCGTATCTCCTTGCACGCTTGACGTTTGTCGGCCACGTAACTGTGCATTCCGCCCCTGAAATCACCACAATCGATCTCGGGGTGTCTAGCATTAAGTTGCGTGCGCGCATCACGACCGAAAAAAAGACGGAACTGAGTTGGCTTCCCCGGGAAGCGCAGGTCCGGCGTTGTACGATGGATCCACAGTGCTGGCTGTACGTACTCGTCCCATCTACGAGGGCCAGGTCTTGACAGTTCTCCTAGTGCTTCGTGTAGCCACCCTCCCAGTCTCCACCGTCCCCTGTGCACGTGGATGGTCGGCGGGCCCATAGGTGATGGTCACGTTCAACCACTTGCGTAAGTGTTGCATCACCTCTGCCGTGAACTCGGATCCCGGATCACTGCGAACATACAGCGGTAGCCCAAAAGTACGCATCACGTCGAGTAGTTTCCTCGCTTCTCCGAGTGCTTCCTTCGTTGGGAGCGGGAAGGCGAGCAAGAACTTGCTGGCTTTTTCGAACGCCACCAGTAGAACTTTGTTGCCTGCATCCGACTTCACCCCCATGTCCTGGATGTCGACTTTGAGCACCTCCCCGGGTCGCAGAAACCTCGCCGGTAGCATGGCAACCCGTTGACTTGCTGATCGCTTGCGACGCCTGCATCCACACGAGAGGACGTAGTCTCTCACGTCCCTGATAAGGGTGGGCCAGCAATACCGACGACTAACCAAGGCTGTAGTTCTCGCCATCCCTGAGTGCCAATAGATGCTGTGTGCCAGCGCCAAATCCCTGGGACGGGAGATTGGGGAACTGCAAGTCGTGGGACCTTTCCCAGAGGTGTTACCCACAAGAGGTCGTTGTCGTGCATCACACATTCGTCACTTACTTCCTGCTCCTCTGTTTTCCACTTCCTGGATTTCTTCCCGGATCCTGCCAAGTACCATATCTTCGCACTGCCTCTGCATCAATTGTGGCTTATCTTGGAGAATAGCTGCCACCTTTTCTAGCATGGACGGCTCCGATCGCTGGGACTCTTTGGCCTCTTCCTTTGACCCGCTTGAACGGCTGCTGGTGTCCCTCCAAAGGATCTCGTTGCCGTTTAGGTTTCGGGATGTGTTCTCTCTCTGTCCCCTGCGTTTGCGTGGACGATCAATTTCCACTGGTAGCTCAGTAGTAGTGATTGTCTGCGCTGGTGCAGTCTCCATCTCCTTGTCGTCAGGTAACAGTGGTTCTGCCTCCCAGACAGCCTCAAGTTCCTGGGAAGTGGCCTTCGCCTGCCATCTCGTGACCTCTCTCGGCACCCCCATGGCTTCTATTACTGCGAGGTAATCCTCAACCACCATGCAGGCCAATCCTTCAAGTTCCACGACTTCTGTTACCGGTCTTCCCAGCAAGCCTTGAACAGCTAGTTCAACTAACACTGCTCGTAGCATTGGAAAATACATGAAATCTGCGATGACGTTCGCTGCTGCGTTTTGGCTGACCGTCCGCGGGATCACGTAATGTTCCTGTCCTGTGGTGATATTGGCGTAGTCGTTAAAATGCAACTCCTCAGCTTCTTCAAGGCGTGCCGTATCCGCCGGGTGTGCGACATACCCTTCGGTCGACTTTTCCCCCATGGTGTGAACACGGTTCTAAGAGATGATGGGTCCGCTGAATGAATAAA
>JBBMHQ010077665.1:0-11628 GCA_037834295.1 Postelsia palmaeformis
GGGTCACTAAGTAGGCTCTTCTCCCTCCTCCCCACTACGGTACGTGCCTTGCATTTTAATCGCGAGAAGATTTCAGCGCTTTCTTCCCTCGTCGACTTGCGTCGAATTGCTTTGTGTGACAAAAATAAATTTGCTCACTTCATAGACAAGGCGGCGCACTTGTCTCTTATATGGGCTCCTTGGGTTGGAAGTTGACTTGCGATGAGCATACAGTCAGGTGAGCTGCAAAGACTCCTTCAATGTAGGATGTGTCTATCATCGTTCATGGCTAGAGCTATATCGGAGTGGGTATCCTCTCTTTGTTTGGGACCACAACTTGTCCCCCTGGCGCAGATGCACGGTACGGCAGGAGTATCCACTAATTTCGCCGAGGCTGTTCACTTCAGGGGGTGCAGGTCTCATCCGAGACTGGCTTGAGGTAAATTTGTGGGCTTAGCCGGAGTAGCCCCCCCGTTGTCTAGTTTAAAACGAAATAACTGTGAAAAACAATTAGGATACCGGGTTGAATTTCATCATCGGTGGCGGAGCTTCACCAGTCAGGAATTTTCAGCGAAAACGTTCGACTTATATTGTGAACGTTTGCGAAAAAGGGGTTCGGCAAGCCCCGACTCTGGTAGCTAAACAAAGAATGCTCAGTTTGATAACTCGAGTCTGATTTCAAAGCGGTGCCTAGCGACAGCGCAAACGGACGTCAATACTATGACGCCTATGTCCTTGCCCTGAGGCGGATACCGTTCTTGAAGCTGCAGCCACAATACCCTTTGAGGTGGCCGTCAACATCGTTGAATCTGACATCATGGTCCCTAAAAACGATCGTTCGTTCCGTCCTGTTGCTCGTCCTTTCTCACACGTGGCAGCTTCAAGGCCGCTGTCCAATTCACCAACAACACCGCGGGTGGCTATGGTGGAGGGATTGCCGTGGAAGGAGGAAATGTAACGTAAGAACAAGATTATGTTGTACGCCGAAGTTCGAGCAGTGCCGTACGGAAGCAGCCAGCTTTAGGAGGCAACTTCTCTGGGGTGTGCATGTCGTGTTTGTCGTATCCAGCGCTAAACGTACAACATTGTCGTTTTCTCATACGATCACTCTATCAAAATATAGTGTGTTTGTGTCGTACGTTTGTGACAGCAGAGCGAGGTCATGTTCATGACTCTCTAGGATAAATAATGCGTACATATGATGGGTGTGCTCGATGCCGACAGGGAGAAATGGCCGTAGAATACGAGGAACACACACAGCCAATTCCTTATTTCTGTGGACATTTTCATGGACCGTCGTCACAGCTGTCATACGTCGCACTCATCCCACATGATGTGAACAAGATGACAATGGGTTTCTGTGGTAAACGGACAACCAAACAGAGACGTAGGAGTCCAGGGCTGCCGTAAACGTCAATTATGTGCCTGAGCCATGTTCGACGTGATCACCCCAAACATGAACTGCTGCGTGGCGTGTTTTCAGCTTCAGCAAGTCCGTGACCTTTGACGGCAACACCGCCGACTCCGGGGCCGCTTTCGCCGTTACCGACGGGTTGTCTACGTTCGAAAATCCGGACGTGGTTCGCTCCAGGAACGGCAAGGTCGTCGACAACTAATTTTCGGTACATACGTGGTCTCGACAACCAGACTTAGGGAGTACCGCAGTGTCGGCCGCCACAGTTTTCCACAAGCTCCCCTCCAACAGGGTTCAGGAGTATCACAGTACCGGCCGCTAAACAGAGACACCGGGCGGTGTCCCATGAACGTCCCGACCAAAGCCAACATGGAGACATGCTCAGTGTTGTGCGGGTCCGTTGCATTAAGGGTGATCATGCCAGCCGTGCTGCGCTCTTTGGTGGTGTTCGAGAATACGCTTGTCGGTGTGCACTACCACGAAGGAACAAACACACAATATATATATATATATATATGGCTTGTAGGCATAAGGGGTACATGTAGGGGGCATTTGGTTTTGGAGACCTTCGTGGGTTTTGATGTCGTCGTACTCGATAGATCGTGGGCGATGACAACTAGTCGGACCTCTACCTGTGGTTGTACTACGACCGCTTCTGTTTCTCGTGCTCGGTTGACCATCCACACCCTGTCATCGACGTGCGAAATGTCATTGGGTAATGGCAGGACGACCGAAACTGCATCATCGGAGAGGTGGCGGACGGCGCTGTGCTTGTTGGGTTCATGGGCCACGACTTGTGTGCCCCCGCTGCTGCTGATGCTGTATAGTACGAGGATTCGACTCGAGAACACCCCAACATGTGATCCTTCGGCTTTTCTGGCTGGTCTCATATGCGGCACCCTCAGTCTCTATTTGTCGAACATTCTTCTGAGGGGAGTAGTCGGGATGCGCATACGGTATAAACAGGCTCTTTTGCAATGTCGAATGCACGTTTGTGCCAATGCTGTCACGACAACCGCATGTAAATTATTGGGATCTGCGATTTACACCGGGGCGGGGACGGATGAGTGCAGTAAACGCCATACAGTTCGATTAAAACGGACATGTTTACATACGCTCTTTTTTAGCGGTGTGTTGTACTGGTCGACGAGAGCAGAACAGGCCATCAAAGGAGTCACGAGGGACGCCGTTTTTAATCCGCACTTTCAGTTGGGGACGTGCAACACACGGAAAACCCAAACGTTTGCTACGAGGACGCGTGAATATCTTTTGATTTGTTTTTATCGATGCCTACGATCGATCATATCTCGTGTCGACAATGCTGCGATGTTGAACACTCAGTATACGTTCGTGAGGCGGAGATAGAGTGCCATACAGGATCAACCACAGTGCGTACTCGTTGAGCTTTTCTCATCTCCCGGGCGGAGAGAAGAGGGTAAGACGTGTCTCGTTTGACTGGGGGATTGCAGAAAACCGTTCGATGCAAGTTACTGGTGTGATCGCCAAGGTTCACCGTATGTGCAGGGTAGAAACGGGGTACTCTTTGAAACTTTGGTGTGTTGGTCAAGGCACTATACTGTACACAGGCAGGTTTTGTTCAAAGCCGGGACATTTAAAGGTTTTAGACGCGCGTGCACAAATGGGGGGTATTCAATAAATATGCCTTCCGTGTGCATTGGGTGTAGCGCATATACGGCGTGTGGTACTTCCGCGCATCATCGTTGCGAAAGCGGCTTCCTCGACACGGTGCCCTAATAGATGGTTCATAGACCGGGTTGATAGTAACAGTATTACGGCCACGAAGGAAATGCGGGCGTAGTTGATTACGTAGTCGTTAACCTCGGCACTATGAATTTCAAAGTACTGTTCTCAAGATGAAACCCCCTACCTCTCCAAGGGACGCATGCTTGTTCACGGAATCGACACACCAAGCGACTAGCGTGCACACGCTCAGTCGAGTTGACGCGAGTTGAAAATTTACGAAAATGCTGAACGTCTTACGTGATAGAACTGGACCGAAGTGCCACAGTGCGAAGGGGATGCCTGCGTCCATTCCGGCTGTGACGTAGAACCACGAGAGCACAAGATAAAGTAGTGCAACTGTAACAACAGGCATGGTAGCCCAAGATGCTTTCCACGAACCCTGTCTCCAGTATAAGTACGATCTCCTTGACAATGGTCTGTAAGTTGTAGTAGTTTTTCGTGCACGTCTCGCTCGATGACTGGTTGACTTCTGTAAACATACGCAATGTGTACTACTTCTGAGCTGTCTGTCTTGGTGGTGGATTTAGTAGTGGGTAGTTCACCCATCCCATGTAGTGGCCATGGTGTTGGCGCGAGGAAACGAATCTCCCACAGCGCCACACTCGCCCTCCCTCCACGCAGCCGGAGACCGGGGCCAGGGTGGCCGTATCGCCAGGCTCTGTAGATGCATCCAGATCAAGAATACGAATGAGAACACAGTGACTGCGTACTTCTAATGCGTTGTAGTCAGCTGGTCCATTCCACCGCTCGTTTGGCTCGTCAAATACATCCGGCACTTAGTCGCACTTACTTCTTGAGCCCCATCGCCTCTTCTGTCTTGCCAGGTAATGGATACAACATTTTCCGCGAGCTGCGCCCTTTAGAGACAACTCTTGGGAGATAAACCAGTCGACCTGCTCCAATACTCTCATTTGAACTACCAGGTACTTTGCTAGACCAAGGTTCGAGTTTTTGCCGTGATCACAAACTACACACATAGACAAAGGCACATGTGAACAATACTCCCCGGAAACTTACCCGACGACAGCGTAGCGACCGGGATACCAATCGTAGCCAGCGCGAGAAGGCACAAACGTAACCAACCAAGTGCGTGCGAGTAAGCGTACACAACGACGCCGAAAAAAACAACACAAAAAGGCAAAATACAGGTGAAGAACAAGGAAAGAAAACAGCGGACAAATTGCAACACCAGATGGAACAAGGGAATCGACCGAAAGGGACCTCGACAAGGCCACACAAGACAACATCTAAAAACTAGACCGATAAAGAGACCCGTCGAGGAAAAGACGGTGCACAACGTTGAATCGGCCAAAATATCGAGGCAGCATCGGGCGACAACAGTAGGAGCCGCTTTCTGATCAAACTGGAACGAACGCCGCGCGATATGACACTATCGACATATTATTTTTTTCGGGACCGCGTTTACGCTACCCGTAAAGATATGACGACGAATAACTACAAACGATAACCTACAACCAAACAATACCGCACCTAATACGATGGGAACGCCGTCACCACCATCGCCGCTATACTCTCGCGCGGCCCAGCGTACAGACTCAGCACACTTGATACCCCACAATAATGTAGTGGCCGTTTTCCCGCCTACGGCACAGGTTTACCAATCAATGAGAAAAAACTCCACAATACGATAAACATATGCTCGCGTAATGAGAGACGCACAGAAAACGGGATTGAGAGTCGTTGTTCGCAGAGAACGCTTCACACTATGACCCATGCAATAGCCTATGCTTCATGTTGTTCAAGGAAGATTCCATGCGCAGCCCCAGGTTCTACGCCCAATACGGTAAATACCTAGCACCATCTACACAAACTCGCTTGTATGCCACTTTAAATATACCGCGGATAGTCGCTCGAAGAAAGTCGATGGGCGCTTTGACATGACCCGCACAGTCCACACAAACGTTCAGTGGATACAACCGCATGCTCTAGCGTGGTTCATGAAACAACGTCCATATATCAATCAGGGTGAGAAAGGGCTCGCGTGTCCCCAACTGCTGCAGGCGTTGTGCACGAAACTTTAAGGTCGATGTTCCTCCCCAACACCACATAATCCAAAGCTATTACCTACTACCAGGTATGATACCATTATCACCCATTGACGCCGCACGAACGAAACGGATGATGGGGCCTTCGGAAGTGGTGCACTTCTTCGCATTGCTGAGCCGACGGATCGTCGAAGGCGTCGGCCCAGCCTGAGATACAGCTATTAACGGTGACCCGCTAGCGGCAGAAGTGGTTGCTGCCAGGCGCACGGAGTCTTCAGGCAATACGGCTACGGTGGGACTGCCGTCTGCGATCCCAAGCCCGCCATTATCATGGCCATCTTGACAGGGCAATAGTCGGGGCCAAGCCTCGCACTTGTTCGGCTCTTTCCCCGCAGAACCACGGGGAAAATTACTCTGCGTTTTCCTGCAGGTGTGCTGAACTTGCCGTACAAAGCCTCGACCTTACCGGAGGCTCTAGCCTGTGACTCCCCTGTGATCGTAGCTATGACAAGATTTCTTTCGATTGACTTCGCGGGGATGTTAAAGGAGAAGGTGCCCCCGGCTAAAATCGAGATATCGTCAGGAATGAAGCCTCGCAATTGTGGCTGGAGCTACCTCCAGCCCCGAGGGCCACCCCGGCGGCTCCATAGCGGATACTACCGGTATATGTGACGCGAGATGTTCTGTCCGAGTCAAATGAAACAGGCACGAGGATCACGAACCGCTCGGTATTTGTGACGTTCTGCACCTCAATCATCCCGTCTTCGGCAGAATTTTCTAGGTGGACAGGATCTCCGGGATGAACTTCTCTCCCGCACGTGAAGAAACAGAAGTCGCTGAGCGCAGCCCGCACGCACGTTCCCCAGTCGTCCACGCGCACGTCCGACCTGACCTTCCGCCATCCCTCGGCTTCATCTCTACAGACAAGAATATTCCGTATTACAACCACATAGATGTCGTTAGAACGAGCGGACAGAGTGAGAAAATGGATTACGTAGTGGCGACGCTTTATAATAGACGGGCTATGGTATGATATCGTACATACCCTTGGCGAGGTACACCAAACCAGCAGGCGCTGGCAAGAAGCACCGTACCAGAAGGCTGTGACACAAACGCATTATACGCCGATAGGTGGGTCGAGTGCTTTGTGTGACTATATCAACCGCTCGTCGCATCTCGCATAGGTGCTAGGCTGCGAACGAGGGCCGGCAAACGCCAACGCGCGAAAGGCGCGAGGTTAAGAAAGCTGTATTATTCGCGCCAGCAACAAGGGGTGCACAATGAAACAAAAGGGGTCCAAGCTACCTCCTCGACGGGCCACCGGGGGAGGATACAACCCCAAGCAAACCAAACACGTTCATCCCTACGTACCCTACTAAACGGCAGGATCCCTTGAGCCTTAAACCAGGTAGTCGCGGTGCGGTACTGTCCTTGTGATGCCTCTCAAGGGCTAAGCTAACGTTCACAGAAATACCGGACAAAAAATAAAACCTGGACAGACGCTGCTACAAGAAATTGATACCGGGTGACCACGTGCATAGGAGTTCAGGTATTTACCACATGTGCAGTAGAACTAACGAAGCATATTTTCAAAAGGGTTTACCGCATCCCGGTAGACGGCGCATTTGAAACGATTTCGCGGTCTTGGCCGGGGAACTTCCCGTCACCTTGGAATCTATGAAAACAGGGGCTTCTGCAAATGTGATTCCCGAAGGCTGACAGTCAACAACTCCTTTCACGAGAAAATTCACCCCGTCATCCTCACACTTGACAACCTGGGCAATTTCTTGGACCGTTATCGGGCTGATGCCGCTGTGCAGGCTGCCGGCCTGCACCGTCAATCGGAAGCCACCCGCTTCGGATTTGCACACGGCTGCTTCCGGGCCGACGCGACTGGCCAATGGGAAGGGGCGGGTGGAAATGCCTTTTACTATGTTTGAGAATAATGACAGACAAAAAGACGCCGAGCAGCGGCAATCCGTACGGTTTAAGCCATGCTGAGTATTGGCGCCCTGCGGCCTTGCTTATTGCTGGGACAGCCCAATTACGACCGTGGTTGTCGAATAAAAATCAGCCGAACCTCCCGTAGTACTTTTCAGTCTTAACAAATGCCAAAGACAGTGAAATATAGTCAATTCTAGCTGTGCATGCCATTCGCACCCTGGGAGAGGGCCACGGATTCCTCATTAATTACCAATGTATCGCGCAAATCAAAACAAAACAAGTCTCGGAATATTTGATTCATCTCTGTTTGATAAGTACTGAACCCTCGGCTTGAATACACACCGTAGTGAGTATAAAACAGTTGGCCCTCTTGAAACGCAGGTAGATCGGCCTAACATTCGTCAAGCAACGCACTTATTTTAGTCTAGGGTGGGCATCGACAGGACGAGTGCCACCATCCTTCGCGAGTATATTGCACGTCTCTCCGTTGCACTTCGAATAACGCCTGCTATCACAAAAGCATGTCCTTCGCCGTGTCACAGATGGCGTTCCAATCGTCATGCTATTAGTTGTGTTTGAAAACAAACCCCGTCTATAGGCCGAATGTGGCCAGGGGCGGTAGCGTTGGACGAATAAAGCTGGTTGTGGCGGGGGGCTTCCTCCGAAGAAAAAATCCAAACCTATTTGACAAACCAAATGGCGTGTCGCAATTGCATGTTCGGACCGGCTTTCGCTTCCGCTTGAGCTTATTGAGCTTGCTTCATTGCAAGCTGATATTTATCAACCACCGTGATCATTGACCTGATTGATTTTTCAGGGCTTGTCTGATTTTCGAAGGCGTGTCTGCAGTTCTTGTTTGCTTGCGAAGTTTGAAGCCTATTTGTGACCTCCCCATCGTCGTATTGTAACATGGCACCCGGTTAACCCCGCAATATACGCAACGTACCACGGAGTGTGGGGTCGTCGCATCTCATCGCCACCACATTTGTTTTGAGGTACCTACAAGTATCTTATGTTCGTTACATATATCTGCTTGTGGCGAACGTCTTGCTCTGATGATGATGGTGACAACACTACTCAACGGGCTTCGACCAACACCGATTCTGCGGAACCACACTGATTTTCCGTCCATCGTGGGGCTTTTGCCCTATTTCGAGTTATATCACGCACTCAACTCGGGGACAGGGCTGCAGTTTTTTATTGAATCTTCGGCGGCGCGAATGGAATTCGTGCCGATGGCATATGTCTCTCTTCCACAGTGTTGTGACTACGATTGCAAGCAGCTGAACGAACAAATCAGCCGGGCGTCACTGCCACCTACTGCTGTAACCCAATGCGAACGAGAAAACACGTGGTCACGCCCCAAACAGCTTCGAACTTCGCACAAATGACAAGCTGATCATTGCATGTACTGTGCGTCGCAATCAGATATTCTGCAGTGAACATTTGCTTATTCAAGTATGTCCAATGCATTTTCACAGGCGCTTCCGTCCGGTACAGTCGGAAAAATACCTCCATACAGTAGCGGTTTTATAAACTAGCCGTGTAGAAGGCATTGAGTATCGAATTGTGATATCTTTTGTTCACAGCCCCGACAGCCGGGATGGCTAACGCTGATATATCCCGGTCATGAAAGGTGATTTTTATAACTAGGTAATCGTGCTCCTCTCGGGCCTGCGTACGTGGTTAGCCAGAGCCCGCCTCTGAGGGATCGAAACTCCCGGGCTCACTCGCATCCTTTTCACAAGCGCACTGTGAGAGGTTGCTGGCACGCCACGGCCCACTTCCAACGCGTCCGTCTTGATTTCTTCCACAGAGGTACCCGACACCTCCACCACGGCTGCTGTGTCACCACGCCCTGTCTCCACTACCTCAGTCGAAAACAACACGCACGTGACGATGCTGCCATCGGCGATACACTCGTCGCACTGCACAACGCCAGCAGGTGCGTCAGGCAGGCACTGTACTTTGAATGTGGCGTGCTGCTCGTCCCCATCCCACACCATGTCTTGAACTGATGGGCGGCGGTCTCAGGCCTGGTTGGGGTCGTGAATATTCGTGTTTACTGCTGTCGGCACGTTCTGTGTTACCTCCTGAGTTGCGGTGACATCACCGCAACGGCGAAGCAAGAGTACGAGAACGTTTAACGCGGAAGGGCCAACGATAGTGTGAGGTTCCGACACAAGGTGCTCAAGTGGAGCGAGTGCACCACAAAGAGAATGTCGGCGCTGATTGCTGATGACGCTGGCACTCACATATGAATGCAGCGTGAAATGATGTCGAGCCAAACTTCACAAGCCCCCAACCCGAGCGGCGTTCATGACAAGGGCATCAACATCATCAGCGCTAAACCTTCAAACGTTTTTCCCATGGACCTTCGAATCAACTTTCGCGACAAATGTTACCTTTTTTTCGCCATCTCCTACCGTGCTTGGTACCAAGCTTCAACCCGACTATGCTCTGTATATAGCCTATCTATTTTCGGCGCAATTGTTCATATGCCGTCGACGGCTTCGATATTGAGGTACTAATGCGTGTCCAGGTCAACCTTCTGGTCTCCGAGCAATCCGGCACTCCTGCTGGAGCCGTGCGTGCTCGGGTCCAACGCCTTGAGCACATGTGTTGGAACCTCCCGTAAAAAACGGGCCAAGGCAAGGGTAGACGGCGCGCGCATCAGGGGGGGCGGGGAGGCGTAGGCCCCAAGCCCCGTCTCATTAAGCTCAAGCGTCGGAGGGTAGAGGTCTGGATAGTCGAGGGCATTGACTCCCAACGTGCATGACGCAGAGCCCGGGCAGTGGATCAGCGCAAAAGAATCGCACTTCTCGCGCGATTACCAGCAACGGGACGGGGAAGCTCTATAACACATTTGTTTTACGTTCAGATTCGATATTATCTCAGTTGAGTGGCCGCATCGGTCCTGAATCGTTGGGCGTGATCGCACTCTCCTGCCGCACTGTAAGCGCATGACTTCAAGGTTTGAGGTGAATATATAGTTCAAAGCAGGAGACACACGTTGGCCTCGAAAAGAGGAGCGATTACAAAACTAGAACGCGCACTATTCACAGCAACGGGCTGTCAGCGCTAAACCCTAAGTAGGCTGTCATTGAAAACCTACTCTTTCCCCCGTCTCACTAGCGTCATCGTCACCCTCTTGGTATGCTCGCCGGGCGTTGCTGCCGCTATCCTTCCTTGATCTTCTGCAGTACGCGACAGGCCCCTGAACACTCCGTCCTTGGCGTAACTCTAACGTATCGAGATCCTCAGCTGAAAGTGACATCCCGCGCGTATCAAACGGGGCGGTATCGACACGACGTAGGCTGGGTCGGTGGTCTCGCGCGCCGCGAACCTTCCAGTAATTGGCGCTGCGCTTGTCGCGGTGGAGGTGCATGACTTTGTCATTGCCCACGACGGTATCGAAGCAGAAGGTGTGGCATCATCAATCAGGGTTTGGGCTGTGCCGCTGCTGCCGTCGGCGGGCGTGTTCGGTGCACGGGCCGCGGTATGGGTGCTTGTTTGACTCGTAAGTATTGTGAAGTTCACCCCAAGCGTTGCGTGAGCGCCGTCCGCAAGCCTAGACTGCTGGGCATGCGAGTGGTTGTGCGAAATCGATTATGTCTCTCGTTTGTGTTCGCTCTTGATCCGTGCCCCGCGGAACGCCGACATAACGGACACAGGTCTGTCACGAGAGGCCTGCTCGGCGAAGAGAGGTGGCGGAAACTTTTTGGTGGCGGCTGTCGGCAAACGAGGAGGCGAGGATAGTGGCTTCAACGGTGAACATGGAGCCTTCCATGGAGCCTTCCCAACCACGAACCGGAACGGTACCTGTGTGCTCGGGTATCGTGTCCTTGGCACACCGGACGGGACTATGTCCTCGTCGATGAGGGAAGAAGAGGAGGATAGTGTCGCTGTTGTACGGCTGAAATCCAGCAACTTGGACAGACGAACCACCGCGTCAGATGTCGCACTCGTGAATTTTCGCATCCTATCAAACAGCGGAAACTCTCTCTTTCCACCGATCTTTGTCACGTCTTCTGTAGCGCTCATAGGATTTGACTCCACCTAAGCCCACTGCACTCAACCATGGGTGCCAGCTGTATTCCGTTGGTTGAAAACGACGGAGCTCGGGTAATTTTGCCTGTGATAGACGCTTTCCGTGTGAGAGTCCCCAAAGGGGCAGGTGGGTAGTCACGGGCCAACTCCCGTAAAGCTCAACTGCCGAGTTTGCCTTGTGGAGTGGGTCCTTGAGACTCGACCCCACTCGTCGGTGGTACAGTCGACTCAGGTATAGCAGCAGTTTGCCGCGTGCTGCGTGCAGATGCTTCGTCGGTTGGAGGACTTGCCGTGAAAGGGTTATTGCCGCTTTCGACGGAAGGGCCGCTGTCTCTCAAGAACCACCATATGCTTGCACAAAATATGAACTGAACGATACCGACCTCGTGTGTGTCGTTCGTCCACTCTGGGCTCGGCTATGCCCCCGGCACCGAACCTAATCATAAACGTTCGATCTACAGCCGCCCGTAT
>JBBMHQ010077676.1:0-12053 GCA_037834295.1 Postelsia palmaeformis
CCTCTCTAGGATAAGGAATCAGGACGGACACTGGGTGTACTGATGAAGTTGGGTAGAAAGGACGATTGAATGTGAAGCCAACAACAATATACTTGAATAAAACCCTCCGTCGTAGCACAGCTCCCGAAAAATCGGACGTTGCATGTATATACGTACATACGTGCTGGACTGTTTGGGTTTGCAACTAAGTTTGCTACGGTTTAACAGGGGGTATAATAAATAGCAGGAGTTGTTGTAGACATGTATGGCCTACGTATATGATCAAAAAACGGGAACGGAGTGCCTGGTGGGCTGTTGGGCCTCCGTCGTTTCCTTCGGAGGGCTGGTTTCTATTTCTGCATTTCTTCACTGAATGGAGCAGGGTGCCTAATTTCATGGGTCCACTGCGGGGCAAACTACCAAATGGCATAACAGGCCAGTGCTCGTGGGTGGAAAAAATACGTCCAGATCCGAACAGCCCAGCACGTTAACTACTGTAACCATGCCCCCCCCCCCTTTGAGTCAATCAACCCTCTTGGAGGCCAGGTATGTGTGTCGCCGTATATGACAGCGCCATAACAAGCGAGAAACGCGGTCTGTTCATCTTATCAAACGTCTTCGGGCAGGAAGAGCGTGCAGCAGTACAAGTACGACCATGCTGCCTGCCTGCCTGCCTGCCTGCCTGCCTGCCTGCCTGCCTGCCTGCCTGCCTGCCTGCCTGCCTGCCTGCCTGCCTGCGAAGTACTCGTATAATTGTATGATACATACCGGTACGTTGAACTCGGGAACTTCGAACACACCCGCTACCCCAGCAGTCCGATAGGTTTCTTCGTGTTGTTAGCCGATGCTGTAAGGGCGATTTTACGGCTTTTTTCCTTTTGTGCTGAGGTCCCTCAGAAGATTTTTATAAACTAGTCCTGTTGACCCGGGTAGCATCCAGGGGAGTCACTGACCTATATCCTTGACAAGGAAATAAATACATACCTGGGATAGACACGTGAACAGCCTATCGTACAATTTGTAATTTTCGGTAAGATGGAGTATACCTGGTACTTAGATACGACGAAACGTATTCCGCCGCTTGCAAAGCTGAGTATCAACTATTTAATCCGTCGAACTCACAGCTTACGTATTTTATAATTTTATTAAAGAAAACTCCCAGTTCAGACCTGATGGCGTAGTCGCAAGTATAATTCTGAAAGAAACATAACGCCAGCCCTCGACCTAAAAATCAACTATTAATATTAATAAACACGCATACTCGTAACTCGGAACTGAGTTTGTTATCCCGGATCATCGGATTTTTATGGCCTGTATCGAACACGTATGGTATTATTACTGTTTGTAACTGCTGCAGTGTGATGTGTCGCTGTGTCGTTCATACCATGAAATGTGCATACGTACTACTGCTGCTGTAGTTACATGGTGTGATACTCGCGCGTACCTTCCACTTCTGCTGCCACATCTTTTTCTATTCGAAACCCCTAATGCCACACCTGATCTTCAAAGATATACTTTCAAACCCTTACTGCTGTCGTGCTGCTGTACTGGCACTGCGGTACTCCGATTCACGCGGGGATACCGTGAAACCCCTCAACATATGCCGTATATACCTCTACGAAACCCGTAACCTTGACCTGTGAGCCCCAACCCTGAAACCCCCAATTGCGCTGAAGCACTGAAGCATACCAGGTACCTGGTATGTATTGTGATTGGCGCTCTGCCCATACGTACGTATCTTTGATTTTGCAATGACCGAAACATCATCCACCAATCACAGGCTCTGTCTTGAGTATGCAGGGAAACACACCAACGCGCTGTCGAACCTCGTCCTGCCACACGGCAGTAGTATACAGTATACAGCAGTACTCGGGGCAAGTAGGAATGCTTGACGATGATGATGATGCTGCTCCCCTTGCGACACCCCCGGGAATTCGAATCAACGACATCCCGAAGGAGAGCCTCGTATGTTGACACCGGCCTGTCCCTCCTTCCCTCGCTCCCTCCGCCACACCACGACCACGTACGTACTGCCTTTCGCGAACATCGATATTGGTCACTCCGAGGGCAGGAGGTGGAGCAGGAACATAAGCAAACAATAAACGTCATCAGAATCAGCAGCAGCAGCAGCAGCAGCGCTACCACCATCGCCGCCACGACCACCATAAAGAGAGGGCCTACGAGGAAAGCATAGCCGCGCAGAGAGAAAAAGAGAGGAGAAAAGGCTGGGGTGCAATACTGCTGCTGCAGCCCAGCGCCCAGGAGCAGGAAGGAGGAGGACGAGGAGGCTGGAAGCGAGCCGTCGACGGTGGTCCCGCGGAGTAAAACGGACTGGATTATTCTGCACGCGGAGGCAGGCAGACAAGCAGACAGGCACCTATTCGAAAGGAAGGAGGGGAGAGGAGAGGAAGGGAAGGAGGGGGGACCGCGGAGAGGGAAGCAAAAGGAAGTTCTGGATCAACTCTCCACCAGTGGTCAATCCGTCGGTAATTCATTCAATCCGTCGATAGGCCAATCTGTCGTTTTTTTCCAGTCGGTCTATCCGTCGGTCGGTTTCCGGCGCAGCATGTCTCAGCCGAAGGGAAAATTTGTGATCAAGCCGCCGAGACCGAGAAACCATATGGATGAGAGAGCGGCGCAGGTCATCTGGGACCTTCTGAGGTAGGCGTGAAGGGGGGACGGAGGGTAGGCCGGACGGGAGGAGGCGGGGGAGTGGGGGGGGGTGACGGCGGAACTATTAATAGTTGTTGCTTGAAGCTCACACTCCTCGCGGTTTGGGCTGATACTGCTGTTGCTGTTGCTGCTGCTGCTCTCCTTGTCTTTTTTATGTTTCACTGCTGGACCCGCTGAAGACCTTGCCCCACTATACATAACGGCCGGAGACAAATATGTAGTCTGGAAATGGTGCCATCAGCAACACATCACCAGTCTTTAGTATGAATAGTACGATATGTACCTGGGACAAGGTATCGATTACCACTCTATGATTTCCATTTTTCAAGGCAGATAGATCTTATACAGATCTGTATGATCTGTATGATTTAGCTCATGCTGGGGGATGGGAGCCGTATAATCTGCATGGCCTAGCACAGGTTTCCGGGGGTTGGATCTGTACTGTACACAGACCCCGCACAACCCCTCGCAACGGCGGGTGAGAAACTAGATGATCTACTAATAGATAGATCACGCAACGGCGGGTGAGAAACTAGATGATCTACTAATAGATAGATCATGATCTATCTGTAGAATAATCTATCCGAGATTTTGATGTTTTTCTTTTTTTGTTATTGTCCTCCGGCCGATTGGTCAAAAGGTTGTGCGTTACTGTAGTTGCCTTGACTTTGATCAAATTTCAGGACGAATATAATACTATGACGAGGGACCATAGTAGATAGGACCTACGTTACACACAAAAATCTATATTTTTCCCTATTTCTACCAAGAATATTTTGTCCTGTTTTCTATGTTCCCCCGAAATAATATTAATAGTACAATAGCACATTCATGCCTGATTTCGACGCGTGCCTGAACGTTGCAACAGACAAGGCACGTTAGCCGACGTGCTGAAAAGGCCTGTCAGTGATGTGGCAAACCAGCCACCAAATCCCTGGACCCGTCGTCCCGTTAATTTTTACTCTCTGCGAAACCCCACGAAGATTAATGAGACCGGCTAACCCGCAGCTTATGCCGCGCGTCTTCCCCTGCGGGGCTAAGTAACATCTCATATGGCCAGCCTGACCATTAATTGTACGTCCCCTACTACATATGTATACCAGGTTACTATGTCCGGCAATGTAAGAAGCGTGTGTGTATAGGTGTGAATAACCAAACGGTCCTTATGTTTCCGCCCAAAGCGGTAAGACACGCGAGAGAACACACCCACCCCCTGGGACCAATTTGAGAGGCGCTTTTCTTCAAAAACAGAGGGCAGGTGGGGGTGCACCCAACGAAAACGATAATGGCTTTTGGAAAAATCTCTTGTCAGGATGATTCCGTAGACGCGTCGCTCGGCGTTTGATTTGCACCTTTTGCGTTGTCGAGATATGTTTCAAATGTAGTCCCAGTGACATTCGTCTGAGCGGCGTGTGTTATTTTGCGTGTTTAACGTAGGGTACTATGAACTACTATGAACTACCTCGTACCTGATACTACTGCTGTTCCGTATGACACGCAAGATATGTGACACCCTCGTGCTGACGACAGGGATAGTGACGAAACATTCCCCCGAGATATGTACATATGTTTTCCGCATATAAGAGAACGATTACATATAGTAAACGGGATCGTTCCCAAGACCACGACCGTGTTTCGTTGTGTGTGCCAGCCGCCCTTGTCTTGGGGGGGAAATACGACGAGGTAGCACGTGCGTACGCACCAATTACCGTGTAAGCATCACTCGCGGTGCTCGCTCGGTTTTTGTACGCCATGTACCCTCGTATGTACCTTCTTCGTGATTCGCAATGATGTGACGATCGATGCCAGCCTGGCGTGTTGTTGGTGGCCCACGCGCAAGCAGGACTCTTGTTTGTGCCATACATGAATGCTGTTTCAATGAGGGTGCATCGTATATGTATGCTATGAAGCCCCTGCGTTGTGCAACACCAACTTGTGCATAAAACTCATGCAACACCTCTCTGGTCCTTCTCTGTCTTGCACGTCGGCCTTGGTGCGCACCACCAGCCATTGCATCATCCCCCAACCACGCAGTGACCTTTTTTGTAACCGCCACTTTAGATCATCAAGGTCTCCCTCTGAAGTCTCAAGAGGTTCACGTACTGTGTCGCTGTGCGCGAAGCGTTTACGTACGTATACGAGCTGGTGATACCGGCCGGCGTCGTGTACAGTTTTTCGTTATTTACCACGTTGAAATTTGGATAGTTTATAGTATGATGTTATGGGGGACCATAATAAATACCAGTAGGACCTACTAAACACACAAAAACCTAGACATTTCGCTGTTCTGCAATATTTGGTCCTATTTACTATGGCCCCCTGCAATAGTACGAGTAGTAGCAGTAGCAGTAGCAGTATTAATAGTACGTACGTACGCACGCACGTGTGCTTGCTGTCACAGCTGTCGAGACGTCGAGACACAGCGACACAGCAGCTGTCCGTCTAGACGCAATGCGGGCAAATCGTGATACTGCATTGGTGACGAAGTATACAAGTATGCATACTTGGTACGGGCTAGTCGCGCCGTGCGTACGTCACCTCAAAGGTGCTGACGTGCTGACGCTACAAGCCCGCCTGCTGCAGGCTAGTCGTGCTGTGCATGGTCGGCTGCAGTCAGCTGCTGACTTACTAGAAGCCAGCCTGCTTGGGCTTGTCGTACTGCTGTACCGACCGGTTGTAGTACGAACCGAAGAGCCACCAAGTAACACAGACCCTGGACCCTGAAAAATTAGTTATATTTATATCGGCGATGTGCGACACGAATCGGAGATGTTCGAACGGGCGGACGATGGTTGGCATTCCGAATTCGATACCTGGTACCTGGTACAGAGTATTCACCAGATATGCTCTACGTACTACTGTATAATACCTGGCAGACTGCTCCTCTGTCTCACAGTCTGTTACCACAGAATCAGTATCTCTCTAGGATGAGGAATCAGGACGGACACTGGGTGTACCACCTGGTACATATTATACGTGAATACATCTGTTTTTAGAGTTGAAGTGATCCTCTGTACAGGTTTCTGACGCTACCTATTATCCCGACTGCCGTTTTCTACTATATTGTCAGAAAAACGTCAACCACGCGCCGCAAACGACGCGCGAACATTATGCTATTGGTAGCTATTACCTGTAGCACGTAGCGGGGCAAAACCAGCGCTACGTGCAGGTCCAAGGTGTAATGCAGACTTCAAATGTGAATCCGTGAGTTTTTTTATCTGTGTCTCATGCTGCGCCAGGATGACAGAGCTCCATGCCTTCCTGTACATGTTCCTGCTTTGGTTGCTCAATATATCGCCTGAACTGAGCACATGTCCTACGAGAGCAACACAAGGGTCTCTGCCACCCGGGCGCAGCATGGCTCCCACAAAACAAAACCAAAGTATCGGGTACAGCCCCCCCCCCTCCAACCAAGCAGTGGCTAATACAGCAGTGGGGTAACCATTTTAAGGCCACCATGCGACAAGGCAATGTGTGTGTTGTTCACATTAACGTTATTTTCTCCCGTCGACAGCCAGCGCAACCAGTGTCCGTGCCGATTCTTCAATCCTAGAGAGACACACAAGCTCTGTGGTCACAAAATTACGCCAAAGAGATACTACCGCAGTACGTTGTTGCGTACCAGGTGTGCAGTAAGCACAGCAGTTGACCGTGCACTAATATGAATACCATGTTCATTGTACTGGATATGACGGCCACGACGTACAGATTCTACTAAAGAGAGAACACTGAAGAAGACAAGGGAAAAAATAAATGAAAATCGAAACAAAAAAGCGACACGTGGTCTTTATACTCATCTCTAATTACTGCTGCAGGTATTTTATTTTTCTCCAAACACCATACCAATAAAACGTATGCCAACGGGAAAACTGAGTATCAATAAAAACTTTGGAATAAGATGCCGTAGGACGCCGCCGGCAGAGCTCTCGCCCCCTAGACCATGGATCCACCTGATATCTACATTCGTTGGCCTTGCCGGACACCGAGTGGGTTGGCCGTGGGCTAAGTCTATGTCGAGATCGAGCGTCGAGCGTCGCACGAGCTGGTTCCCATCAGCGTGTTGACAATTTACAACAACAACAACAACAACAACAACAACAACAACAACAAAACAGAATGCGCCGCCTGCAGCCGTTGGGAAAAGAAAAATAACAAAGAAACAAGCCTTTTTTATCTCATTTCCCACAGCGGTGGTTCGAGGAAACGTTCGGCTGTCCTTCGAAAGCAATATTTTTGAAAGAAAACTTTTGGACTTCCGCGTTTTTCCATTGTCATGAGTCTAAGTTCCCCAAGTTTTTTTTGTTGTTATTCTCGTGACAAGCCGATTTACCTGGCCTTCCTTTCCCGAAATGTCTCACAATGGATGATGGTCTCATCGTAGGGTACCCCACCGTACAACTCTGGGCGGTATTATAGTCAACACGTGGACTCTGGTGTGTATCACTAAACGTGGATTATATTCCCGGCCGGTCACTTTTTGTCATCCAATTGTTCCCTCTCGAGTGCCGAAATGGTCTAAAGCGCCCATAACCACCATTCTGGACGAGAATTTAAGGATGGTTTCAACATTAATATAAATACATATCGGTCCTCTGTATTCCCGTCCAGACCGGTACATACCCAGGTGTGCAGTACAGTAGATCGATACTGCTGTAGAAAAACATTCGATGTTCTAATGTGTGCTTGTGTGTGCTTTTTGTCGCCACCAGTTTTGGTGCTCAGTGCTCTGGACTATCAATAGCCGTGGTCGCAGGTGTCTTCCCTTCTCCGCCCCCGCTTCTACTTGTCTCCTTTTTTTTTCGCGCGGAGGGGACATTCGGCAGTTCCCACTGCTTGATTTTCGTCGAGTTTTGCTTCGATACAGGAAGCTACTGTAAACGCATAGTCTCTTAGTCTATTTTGCATATATATAACTACTTACAAATAGATACCTCACTCTCTGAGCGTGTGCTCGGTTGGTACATTCCTGGTCTCTCAGAGCTCCTACTTGGACAATGCCTCCTTCGATTACTTGCCGGACCTTTCCAGCGGTCCTTTCTTTTCTCCATTTTATTGGCACTTTCGGTTATCTTCCTTCCTTGTTTTTTCGGTATATTGTGCGCGCGTGTACTCGGGGCACGGCACCGCGGGAGAGCCCGGCGCCGTCGCGGGGGTGTCAGCGCGTGCTGGCGGGTAAAGGGGGGTTGCAAGGAGCGCGGTCGCCGGGGTACTCGTGCCTAGGCGTCGCGTGTGCCTCGAGACACGATGGGAACACGAATGGGCTCTGCCTGGCCTCCATCTGTGGTATGGGATAGAGTATGTACCAGTCTCTAAGAGTTGTTCGGGATCGCAAGATGAAATTCGAGCGATGCTTGTTTTTGCGACCAAGCTGAAGTTCACAGAGAGAGCTACGCAGTCTGAGCACCAACATTGTCGAGCTGGCGAACGACGGCCACGGTGAGCACCGGGCTTAACGCGAGGCGGGCGACGGGGCTCATTGTGGCAGAGATTGAGAAAAACGTTAGCCGAACCGAATTGGTGGCGAGTTGGTCGTGAGAGGGGCGGGCGGCGTACGAGGCTGAGATAAAAGCTTTGCGGTTCGATTTCTTTCTTTTTTGACCGGTGCAAGGTGTTCCAATCACGCAGAAAATTATTGCACGAGAGGGGACGGGGATTTTTTTTCTTTCCGATTTCTCGGGTTTCATTTTCATTGTTTTTACGGTGCTGCTGTGCCGTGCTGTGCTTTCTCTTTCGTACATGCAGCATTTCAAAATAATAAAATAACTAGCCTACCTGGGGTATGTACGTACGTACGGCATGTGCGCGAGCGTGGCGGAACCGCCCGCGAGGCGTATATGGCGTCCGAGCTGTTTTCTCCTGAAGCATGGCGGGACTCTTGGCATTATCAAGCCGCCAGGTTGCAATCTACCATCATGAAAAAAACTTTAGTCAATCATGGAGTTCTGTCCGCTTCGCATGAGATGTACGTTTCCTTCCTGAGCGAAGCGCATATACTTGGTAGCTACTACCCGTACCGTCCTTGGCTGAAATGGCAGTGTCTACTCCGCTTACTCCATAACAAATTACCATATCAGTGATGTGGTTTTGTGACCACAGAGCGTGTGTGTCTCTCTAGGATTGAAGAATCGGCACTGACATCGGTGATGTTCTGGATGTCGACGGGTAGGAATGACGGCTTAATGCGAAGAACACACTCACATGCGCACACCAGGTGGGTTTACTCGATATGTAGCATATCAGCCGTATACGCCGTCCTCGTGACCGCTGCTCGTTTTTGTGGTGACCGACCCAACCAAGAGTCATGCTGTACAATACTTACAATTTTCTAAAATGTGATTTCGGGTGAGGCACGTAGATATGTAAATATCCGGGCGTGATTAGATGCATGACACGAGTTCCCCCCCTCCCCCCCCCCCTGGTGCAAGTAATCTCTGCCTGGTCGGTGGAAACCCGACGTGCTCTGTCCCGGCATTGTAGGGATGCGAGGGTCTATGGTCAGACGACGTAGAAGATAAGTATCCGGGCGTGATTAGATACATGACACGAGTACCCCTCCCCCTCCCCCTGGTGCAAGTAATTTGTGCCTGGTCGGTGGAAACCCGACGTGCTCTGTCCCGGCATTATAGGAATGCGAGGGTCTATGGTCACACGACTACGGCCACGCATGAGATCGAGTACACCCCCCCCCCCCCCTGTATATAGCAAAAGGCTGGGTGCTTGGTCAGCTGTACACACCCCGGAGAAAGGGGGTGAGGGGGAGGGGGGCTGGTGGGGGGGTGAAGCTTACAGTATTCATAGTGGCGTGGCAATTCTGCGTTTTTTTTGTTAGTGTCTTGGCCGGGTGCGTTTCGAGCCGTTTCTTTTCTTGCATTTCGTGGTGGCGGTGGTGTTCTTGCTGATATTCCCTGTTGTTGCTGTTGTTGTGGATGCCCCCCCCCCCCGCGCTCGAAAATGCTCACAAATTACTACCGAGCTGTTCCGTCTTTTCCTCCTTTTTTGTCCGTGCTCTCCATTTTTGTTTTTGTCATACCTGTGGGTATCATATTTAGATGTGTGTGTAAACATCGTACACGCTCGTTTTGTATCATACGTATTTTATACATACGTGCAGTATCGAGCTGCTATTATGAAGACCTGGACCTGGTACCTGTTATTAATACCCCGTTCTATCGTCGTATTGTATTGAGCAAATGTACACACCACCTCGTCCGTCGCTGTTTCGCTGCGTTGTGCGTTTGCTCCTGACGACACACGACACAACAGCACGGCGATCGGAGAGATCCACAACAAGAACGCCAGCTCGCTGAGCTTCGAGGAACTGTACCGGAACGCCTACAACCTGGTCCTGCATAAACACGGGGACCTCTTGTACGCCGGGGTTACCCTGTCCGTGCAGACGGTGAGGCCTTTTGATGTTGGTGTTGCTGCTGTTGCTGCTGTTGCTATTACGCGGGGCCGTCTTGGCCCTTTTAGTAACGGCAGTCCCGTTTTGGGAACAAGACAGTCTAATTTCAAGTAGTTTGTCCCCAACACGGGACTGCGCTCGTAACAGGGCTAACAGTGATCAGAGCCCACGATGGGGACCCAAAAACCATGTACCCGCCTACGTTTGCACACCATATTTTGGTGGTTATAATTGCTATGTACCACTGCGTTATATTACAGGGGACCACATATAGTTAATACCAAGTACCTGGTACCTGGTATATAACTGAATATTGCTGGTGGAAATGGGTTTTGGTTGTGTACCGTAGGTCCTGTTTACTTAGGTTGCCCGTAATACTATGTATTACTATGTATTACTATGTATTACTATGTATTACTGTGTATTACTGTGTATTTACTGTGTATTAGTATGCTTCCCCGTGGTATGTGGAAACCCAACCCTGGTTATCATTACTATGTACGCGTGTTCCTAAGTATTACTATGTATTAGTATGCTCCCCCGTAGGATGAGGAAATCCAACCCTGCCCCCTTGCCCACGACTCCTCTCGTGCTCGTATCGTATCGTATCATACATGCCTGGCGTGTTTTCGCATGTGTGTACGTATTTTGTTCGCAGACATCTTCTGCCTGTGACTCGTAGTTGTCACCACCCTGCTGTCTGGCCCCCGTCTTCTTCTGTTGAAAGCCATCTTCTCCTGGCGACCGTATCTTCTGTCTTAAAACCACTGTCTACAACTTCCGTCAACTCGTTGTGTGTACCTCTTGAGATCATCCGTTGTACATATCTTCGGAACAGCCGTTGGATGTACCTCTTGAGAGTATCCGTTGTATATCTCTTCGGAACAACCATCGTGGACCTCTTTATATCACCCTTTATACCACTCGTTGTATATCTCTTCGAAACAACCATCGTGTACCTCTTTATATCAGGCATTTTATATCTCCTCGGAGCAACCATCGTGTACCTCTATATCAACCGTTGTATGTACCTCTTGATATCATCCGTTGTATACCTTTTCCGAACAGCCATCGTGTACCTCTTTATATCAACAGTGATGTATCTCTTCAGATCAGCCCATGTCTACTGCGTACTTCTCTATGTCAACCATGGTATACATCCTCAGAAAAGCATTGTATACCTTGTTAGATCAACCATTGTATACCTTTCCAGATCAACCATTGCTTACCCCCCCTAGACCACCCATTGCTCACCCCCTCTAGATCAACCATTGTATATCCTCTGAGAACAACCATGGTATATACCAGTATTCTTCTTCAGCTATCGTATTGTCTGCAACCACCTTTCATATTTCTAACAATAATCTGCAGCCGATCGCTGTTGTTTATTTTGTGATGATGTATGTACGCATTATAGTAGTTGTTTTGTTTCTTCTGTTTCTATCTATGCAATCTACTTCGCTTTTTCTTCCCCTTCTTTTTGCCGACCACGTCCCTTCCGTTTTCCTGGTGTTGTCATCTATGCATTTCTGCTGCTGCTTCTGCTGCTGCTTCCGCTGTTGCTGCCTATGCTGCTGCTGCCTTCGCTGTTGCTTCTGCTGTTTGTGCTGATGCTTCTGCTGCTGCTTGTGCTGCTACTGCTTGCGGTGCTTCTGCTGCTGCTACTGCTTGCGGTGCTTCTACTGTTGCTGCTTCTGCTGTTTGCTGCTGTTACCGTCGGGCACGCTTTTTATAGCACCTGGACAAGGTTGGGGAGATTATCGCGACAGCGACCGACGACAGACTGCTGCACGAACTAAGCGAGCAGTGGGGGGATCACCAAGTAAGTGGGTACCGCAGAGAAACTAACGGACTCCACAAACGAGTTCAGAGACCGATCGAATACTTTTGCCAGAAGAAAGAGCGAGATCAAGTAGAGAGACCACTGAGAGAGCAATAGTTTGTTTTCGACGAGGGGAGGGGGGAAGAGGAGGGGGGGTGAGATAAAGGCGAGTCA
>JBBMHQ010077698.1:0-12049 GCA_037834295.1 Postelsia palmaeformis
TTGAGCATTGCTACTCTGCCGCAGCTGTCTCAACAAAGACGGGCGAATCGTAGGTCCCCGTGCCTGACACACCACGTACAACCCAACTCTACTGCCACCTGAGCCTCGCGGCCACATGCAGCAGCAAAAAGGCATCACTCCTTGAGGGTGAGCCTGGCCTTACACCCGCCAGAAAAACCTACCTCACTCGCTACAAGCCCCATAGGGCATGCCTCGCGGCATTCCTTGCCGAGGTAGCGAGGGGAACGGAAGTATGACGTAGCCCAGCAGCCCATGGCGAGGGCGTCGCCCCGGAGTTCGCCGACATAACGAATGCAAAAACCTTCAAAAATTTGTTGCTGGAAAGGAACACCTGTTACTCTGTCGCAACAACTACGCCGTTACTTTAGCTCCTTCTAAAGCGAACGAAGCGCGGACCAGAAAAAATCGACGAAACTCAACGAGCCGTGGGGGTGATAAACCCTGTGCGCGATAGAAGCCAACGACATAAACCGATTTGGGGGGGGTGCTGACCCTAGTATGAGCCGGGGGCACTGAGTTTGTTATACTGTATAAGTCTGACGGCTCGTCGATGACAGAACTGTCTACACCGACTACATGAGGGAAAATTGGTCGGGGAGGAGGAGCCGTTCCTCGATCGTTCCCTCGATATTGAGCAAGGAGTAGGTGGCGGTGAATCATGTACGGTTACTGTAGACCTATATATAAATAACACACATATAGCGTTAGACTGAAGGGTGGTGTTCACTGCGACCGGCGTGTTACCAACTCGGCGCAAAGGGGACAAACGACGGGTCTTGCGGAAGGGTAGAGGCCGCATGGGGGAGCGCTTTGGCCCTGAATGTGGTCAGGCAACGAAACACGTTTCGGGTGTGAATCGTTCACGAATAACGTTCCATGCGAGGGATCATATATACCAGGTGGCTAGGATAATATGATGTACAAACAAGAGGGATCAAATTCTCTAACCCACTTCGTATTTATTCCGTACCGTCCTTCGAACCTTTCTTTATGGAATACTATCCGTAAAAACTCTGTGAACCCCCTCCAGTCTGAGCGACGTGAAAGCAGCGTCTACCATGTGGGAGGGCATCGCTTCCACTACTTCGTTGTTGTACGACTCTTTGCCGGCGTGGTTCACGTCCATATTAGGGCGCTTCTACCAAGGGTTGCGGGTCGTGACCACCGAGGCTTTGTGAATAGAAATGCCTGTCGTATTCTGTCAGCCGTTTTACGTTGGAGGGGGGGATGGTCATTGCGCCCGCCACGTGTCGAACGACAACCACCGAAACTTTCCGTGCAAGTCGCGCCGGGCGGAATCTGGCGTCCAGATGTATGCCTGCCACCATTCGATCTAAAGCTGAGTAGTTTGGCCTGCTGAGTACTGTGCCAGAGGGCAGAGATCCAAGAAGTTCATATGGTTGGAACGGATACAAGTAGAATACAAACTTCTTTCTTGCTGATTTTCCAAGATACTGTCATGGGCGTCTATAGCGCTGCCACGGCATTGCCTCGAAAACCCATGACCGCTACTTTGTCATCACCCATGGTAGTGGTAATGCCATGTCACGCTGGATGGACGCACTGCCTTGGGTTTGTATTGTCACCCGGGCTACCGTGGGTATGGACTGCTGTACAAGGTTTTTGATCGAATGCCATCGACTTTCCTTGCAATGGCTAAGACGACACTCGACGACGCTGGCATCACACTGCTATGGGCTTTCATGCCTCTGCCACGGGCCTTGAAATTGACACTATAAGGGCAAGCGTACTGTCACGGGGCGTGCTATGGTCCATGCCAGTTCGTTGACCAATGTTACTCAAAAGAAACAGAATGGCAGCGCATGAAGCCTCTCGAAGTACCACGGTATGGCCACGCCACGAAAACCCATGGCACTGCCATGGAACTGTCCGAAGTCAGTACAATCAGAGATCCCAAGCCAAGCCCCATGGCGCTGAAACCGCCCCAGGCAGTGCCATAGTCGGCAAGGGCAATGCTACGGGACCGCCAAGGGATGCGTTTCATCGTAATGCCATGGAAATCCACCATATATCATGGGCTCCCATGGCAGTGCTATGAGGTTCCGTGGGCAATGCCACGAACGTCAACGAACAGGGGGAAACACGTGAAGTCCCTGCATTTGTTTGAGTTGCGTCACCTTTACTGCTGTCGGACAGTGATGCCGAGATATGAAGTATTGGTTGCGCATTCCAGGGTTGCTACTGCACACAATACATCCCTACTACCCCATCACTGACCTGCTTAGCGCGGAAGAACGAATGCAGCGAGTTCATCCCCCCCCCCCCCCTGTTCATTGATGTTGAACTCCCTGCATTTGGTTTGCCGGGGGATGTACATTATTGTCCTTTTTCACAACATGCCGTAACATGCCGTGGCACCACCTGCGGCAAAACCGAACCCTCCACGGGCCTCCACATTATACCATGGACCCATAACCCTAACCCCTCACCCTAACGCCGACCTTGTGCTGTAAACATGGGGGTGCAGTGGGGGTTGCCATGATCTTCCGTGGGGTGACCATGGAGTGCCGTGGCGGTTGCCGCGGGGGTTGCCATGGTACCACCAGTGGCATGTCACGGCACCCCCGACGGCGTGCCGTGAAATCCTTTGCCACACCATGCGATGCCGTGGGGATGCCATGGTATGCCATGGGCGATCCCATGGCCATGCCACGCAAAATTCGAGAAGTGCAGAACCCTGAGATTTGCATTCACCGTCCAGGATCGCTCTGCAAGAGAACTGTCTGGACGCCAAAATAGCAATATCTTCCTCTCGTTCTTCGATACCACATCCACCCCTATACTACAGTAGGTGCCATTGCCCCCAGCCCTGCAACTCGCTCCACGCACCGAATCTGTTGTGCTGACGTAATCCATTCTGCAACCCCGCAAAGCGTCGTCGAAGCCCGAACGCGAAAGAGTACTCGCTCAGAATGCAAAGAAAAATCATGTGAACACCTGGAAATATAAGCACGCTCCCATTGTCCACATATGGCGCAGACGGGTGAGGCCCCGCCCGGTACTACGGTGCGAGGCGCACCATTTGTTTCTGAGTCTCCTCGCAAGAGGATAGCTACCTCAGCCATTGTAATAGCTTATCTGGCTATCCGACGAACATTCCCACAAATATTGCAACACAATATCGTAACTTCGACGGTTGCGAGTCAAGGGGCCGCGTCATTCAAAAATTGTTTCTGCCAAATATTTGCCACCCCTATCGTAGCACCCGGATAATGATGTAGCATTTCACCGTTTTCTGGAAGCTTCGTGCGCGGTACGATGTGCTACCATCACAGCCCCTCACTCGCCTCGCTCATTGTGGAGAGGACCTGTTCTTCCCGTGTCGTCTCTTGCTCTTCCCCGCGCTGTGAATTGAGCCCCTCTTGCTCGAGCTCGGGCGACGCTTGTTCGTGCGTCTTGGCATGGCTCAGGAAACATTGTACAACAGTGCTATTATTTATGTAGAGATGCTGATGCCTACTGCTGTACTTCCTGCCGGTGCTTTCATCACACTCTGTCCTGTCGTTGCCGGTACAGGATCTCCTCATCGCTGCCCGCTCTGTGCCCTTGTATACGGACGAGATCCCTGCCTGACCCTCATTCCTTCGAAAACTCAGGTTCATTGCGCGCCCCTGCTTGTGCAAGATCTCGCCTTTCCACTCCATAACCCCATCGCGGCAGGAAGGACTGCCACTCGGGGTCGTCAGTACCCATATAACATAGTTGAACCGCGTAGTTTGCTGCCCGCCTGCCCCACCCCCTTCCTTCCCGGGAAGAGCCCGAGACTTCATCCGGTGGTCCACTACACTCCTTCTTCCTGCGCGACAGAGGAGCACCATGGGCGCCCTCGATCGTCGACTCCGGTAGGCACACGGTTTGCAGAACAAATCGGCGCGGTCACCGTCTCGCGGTCTACCTTCCATGACTACAGCAGAACCACGGTTCAAATACCATCGAGCCGACAAAGGGGGTCAACCCTTCAAGCCTGTATGTCATGGCCTTCTCTCTCCGTCTGTGTTTCTTGTCTCACAGCTGTGTACTACTGACTGTACCACGCAGCTATTTCAAGATGACGATCTACTCTATGTAGCTCAGAAGATTTTTCCGACGCTTGGGCGGCGTAGAATCGCGGATATCGCGTCGTTGGTGTATCCACACATATTTTCTTCCCCTTCCGGCCTCTGAGATCGTTCAGTTCGTCCGATCTACAGCAGCCCTTCAGAGCGCTTGTACTAGCAGCATACATGGTATTTTCTCACACGTACGATGACTGACTCATCAGCACTGCGCTTCATAATCAGAGGTCTGATGTCAGTGGAAAATAGGGGTCGAAACGTTGAAACGATGGAAGACACAAGACGCAACATACATTTGGTGCATGTCATAGTAGGCTCGGACGGGAGGGCCGTGAACAGGCAGCATTCAATTGTGACTTGAGTTGGTGATTCTCTGCATATGTTCTCTGTCACGCTGACCGGGGTGCGCCGTACAGTGATGTACCAGGCACCAGTATATCGCTTTCGATCGATAACACAAGTGGCGTTCCTGGTATAGTGCTGGAAGTTGGGCGGGGGCCGGGCGAGTGGCGGATGGCAGTACGACTTCGGCACATTGGCAGCAGAATTCTAATTTGAACACAATAATAAAAAAACGCTGTCAAGTGTTGAGCAGCAGTGTTCTTCCGACTGCCAATCGTGTGGATATACCGCATTAATATGCCTGGTATAGTACTGGAACTTGGGCGGGGGTCGGGCGAGTGGCGGATGACAGTACGCCTTGGGCACATTGGCCGCATATATATTAAGTTTGAACGCAATAACATAGAACGCTGTCAAGTGTTGTGCAGCGGTGTTCTTCCGACTCCCCTTCGTATGCATATTCCGTTACGGAGAAGTATGAATGGGGATATTATGAAACAGGCATACTGGCAGCCGTTGACGTAAATTTATGTTCCACGATCTTCTGAACGAGGAACCTGCATGTTTTTTACCCCCACTGTTTTGGGGCCAGCATTCCCGGGATCCCGTTCCGTCCAGCTGGGCCCGGCTTTTTGAGACTTGGTCGAAATTCACCAACGGCGTTCTTTCACGCTTTTAGAGAAGAAAACAGTTTAACTTGCGATTTTTGAATCTTCGAACTCCCGCCAGCAGGGGGGGGGAGTCTGTAGGTGAAACTAGGACTAATCCACCCCTCTAGGCTACTGCCAGGTACTCACGCAGAAGGTACGTGGCAAGTGGACTCAAAAACAAATGCAAAGAAGCAAACAAGAACAATCCTGCTGTAGTTTGAAGAATTTTTCCAAAGGCCAAAAATCGCAATTCAAATAATAGTTGGTACGTAAACAGCGTAAGGGTAGGGATCAAACGGCTCTGTAGGCATCCACGTCAATCACCCGAGAGAAGTTCACCCAGCCAGTCGGAGCTCCCCGAGTCGGGTGCAAGGTGGTGGGCAAAATATCTTACCAGGTACCTGGTATCATCTACCATAGATCTCTATGATATCCACGTCGTCGGTATAGTCGTGAAATCTACTGTATCGTTGGAATATTGGAATGGAAAGTCTGGGCTATTCGCTGTTATATTCCCGAGTGTGGGCTGTTCGCCTTATCGCGATGTCGTAACGCCAGATGCGGCACCCACAACCTACGACAGCAGTGTATGTCCCTTCACAGCGGAACATCATCAGTCACATCACATACATCACACTATCGCCGCGTGTTAGATACATCGAAGCTAGCAAGCCCCTAAACGAAGCTGCCACGTAGGGAGGGTGGGTTGCGAGTCAGGGGATCCGCCTAGTTAGGGGATCCCTTTGGCCTTAGGAGATCCCCTCATATCTTAGGGGATCCCCTCTCCCCTTAGGGGAGCCTCTCTCCCCTTAGGAGATCCCCACTTATGTTAGCAGAAATCCTTCTCCATGTACTGAAAAGCTATTGGGCAGCTTCTCCAGTTACAGGAGCTCCGCCAGTCATGTCGACGCGTACCAGATATCATCTAGCCGAAATGTGCCATGTGGCCCGTGTCGTAGCACCTCTCGCCTCGCTCCGCCCGCGGTGTGTTGCGCCGGAATAATCTCCTCTCAGAGTAGGGTTGCCTCTTCCCTATTGTGCTTGTCATGCTTCCAAGCCTACTGTACGTGAACGCCGCGCAGAGCCCGGAGAATCTTCTCATACTCGCTGCTGGCAACAGCGGCGCTATCGACGACGGCCGCACAGTGTGCGCTCTCGGCTCTCCAGCCATCGGCAAGAACGTTCTAGCCCTCAGAGTCACGTCGTCGGCCGAAACACGTATGACTACGACCGGCGAGGACGGCAGACTAATCGACGGCGTAAACGGGTACGCGGACGTGGACACGGTGGTGGCGTTCAGCTCGTACGGCCCTACCCAGGAAGGCCGCATCGGACGGAGGCTGTGGCTCCGGGTGACGCGGTAAGCACCCTCGAACAATGCCACGGTGGAGGGGCGGCTTATTCCTGTCTGTGCTCCTGACATTAGGAGCTGGATGCTTAACCTGCAACATGACCCCCGAGGAGCTTTTTCGCGCCACCCGGCCAACAGCTTTATGCGCTATTGCAGTAGTCCTGAAATAAATTTAAATACTGCGGTACAACTATTACACGAACCGTCGTTTCAATGCAAATACAACGAGGGCGAAAAACCCAACCCAACACGTACGTGCTTTCTCGGTCTGAAGACGGCAGGGCCTGAGCGCGGCGACTGCGTGAGGAAGCAGAGATGATGCACTGCTGTACAGTTGACGGTTTGTCTTTGTTTTTTTCGGGTGAATAGCAATGACAGTCCGCGCGATGTTAGGGCTTTTTTGATCTGGAAAGTTGTTGTTTTTGATTCATGAAATATTTCAAATACGTCAGAATCCAGTCTAGAGTTCGATCAAAGTTCAATCAATGTGATGGATACCCAGATTTGCAACTTGCTAATATACATTCTACGGTGGCTGCGCGTGTACTGCATTTGCCGCGAGGGTTCTGTGCCGGTGACCTCGCGCTCATGTTGTTTCTCGTATGCCCTACTTATCAACAGTGCAAATCTGATGGGAGGAAGTTCAGAGCCGGACGCGTACCGCGGTTCCGACGCATACACCTGGAGGTGGGGATGCCGCTGGAAGGGGAAGAAAGCTTGGCCTTTTTCGCGACGGATTCCGCCGACACCTCCCTCCATACCCGAGCTTAGCCAGCATGACTTCGTCTTTGACGTTGACACCTCGCCGTTGTTGCTCCCAGCGGGACAGTGCACACCATGTAGGCCTCGGGCGTCACTGACAGCGTAAACGTGAACGAGAGGGTACTCGTCGCCGCTTCGAACGTGGAAAGCGGAAGCTGGACAGTTCGAGTGCCGCCGGAAAGGCTCATCACCGATTCCCAGAGTTATTACCTCGTCGTTAGCGGGGCTATCGTCCCTCTGGCCGCAGACGGGCGCCCACCCTTTCCCCCTCCTCTTCTTCCTCCTTGTACTCCGGCTTTGATTCCCCCCGCGATGCTCCCCCCTCCCCTCTGCCGCCCCCTCAAGCTCCCCTACCGGTGCCGATGTGGGTGCTGACCTTTCATCGGCTGGGTCGATTTCGTCCGCACCGTTGTCGCTGGTGACCGTTTTAGGTGCCGTTGCATCGACGATTGCCGCTGCTCCTTCTACTTGCGCGGCGTGAGCAGGAAGCCTTGTTCATGTCGACGGCGAAGGTCTGGCCCGTCGTAGCTACATGTTGGTTGCTAGGTGCTGTTGTATTGCGCCCGCGCACACGTGGCGTTGGCCTTCAACCTTGCTTATCCTATGTCAGGCGGATGGAGATTTTCCCGGCATTTGGTTCTGCAAGACATCTGTTGAGCTGCGGTGCACTTGGCTGGTAGCAAAGTCATTGCGATCAGTTGTGGGATGGGGTCGTTATCTGATTCACAAAAGAGGGGACCCCCGCAGGATGGGCTCCTTTTCGAGAAAGCTTTATTGTTGAACTGAGATACTGTGATTCGGTATTACTGCGTCAGTAATATAGCAGCTCTACAAAAGCACGACAAAGTAGGAAAAAACAGACCATCCCGCCCGTGCATCGTTGGTAGCAAGGTGTACTGTCGACAACGACACGATTTCTATAAGTGTTCATTTTACCGGGGTACCTACTCTCTGTGACGAGGTGCGGCGTTCATTGCCAGATAATTAACGCGGGAGTAGTAACCCTGAGTGATAGTCTCCGGCTGCCTCACTGGTCCCAAGCTTTTACGAATTGACCTAAGACGCGGATGTTACAACATCAATCACGGAGGCATAGTATGGTTTATCGTCGCCTTTTTGGGAAGCGCGCTGTGCCAAACGGCGAACAATGGGGTGGGGTGAATTAACTGTTGTTGTAGTCCGATTATTTTAAGCAGCCGGACATACGTAAGCACCGTAGGATTGCAGAATAGTGGCGTTGTTACGGTAGACCAAGGATACCTGTCGGCAGACATGTGCAAGCGCCGTAGCATGGCGGAATGGAGGCGTTGTCATGGTGGACGAGGTTTATGTGAGCTTGGATGCGTGAGCGCCGCGATATTGCGCAACAGCGACGCATTGTTTTGACACACAGTGCTTTTTGTAGGCAGGCCTGAGTAAGCACCGTAGCATTGTGAAATAGCGGTGTTGTTTTAGTAGATCAAGTTTATGTGGGCAGTCACGTACAAAAATCGTAGCATTGCGGGACAGCAGGTAATTGTTACGGTTGACAAATTATATTCAGGCAGGTATGTGCAGGCGCCGTAATATTGCGGAGCGGCAGCGCATTGTCACGGGTAGACAACGCTTACGCAGGCAGGACTGTGTAAGCCCCGCTGCCCAACAGTGGCGTTATTATGGTAGGCCAAGTTTTTGTAGGCAGGCATGGCATGTGTACGCACTGTGGTATTGAGAAACAGCGGTGCACTATTTTGGTAGAATACGTTGAGAACATCGACAGGCCTGTGCGAGCGGAAACAATGGTCTCGTTGTGGTAGATCAACCATGCTTATGCAGGCCTGTGCAAAATAACCCCCCGTAGCAATACGGGACAGTGGAGTATTGTATTACCAGAAGTACTGTGGAGCATCTCTCCGCTTGTGCTCGCAGCTTAAGTTTGCGTGTTTTCCCGACACGCACCTACGTAAGAAGATAAAGTAAAGGCCTGCGAATTTTTTCAAGCGCCTAACACCGGTTCCAAGAGACGCGTGCTGTGTACACCCGCGAGGCGTGTAGCCCGCCCCCGCCTCCGCCCCCGGTATTGCACTTGCTTCCGCTAGAAATATGATATAAAACGTCGTTTATCCTAGGATATATAGTGGATGCCTGTTATTGCCCGAACGTAGTCTCGAGTTCCACCCAGAAGCTACGGCCGCCATCGCGAGGGCTTGGTGTGCGTGTAAGTCCGTCGGTTCAGCCCGCAGCGCCCTCAACCACCGTTCCCACCGAAAGCCCGTTTGCGTTTTTTTGCGGCCAGCCCTGAGACTCTTCGTTAAAATGTCCCGTCCCATAGGTACTTGAGTTTTGATTTGATTTGCAGCCTTTCGTTTGTCTCTAAATGTTTAAAGTGAGCGTACGCGGGGAGATGGAGAGAAGGCAGGGGTGGCACCGCGTGACTGTTGAGTACACTCGTTCAGGCTGAGAATACGAGCGTATATAGTGAGGGGACAGGCGATCCGGTGGCCGCATGGTGGAGCTGCAGAACATATGAAAGAGAGGAGAAGGATTGTTCAGGATTTGGGTTGGAGGCGGGGAGTTTAAATAGTGCCGAGGCGTGTTTTGGTTTTGGTAAGTTTTCACAAATACGACTTTAAGTCCACAACCGAGTCACGGGTTCCGAAAGAAGAGGATTCGCACAGCGACGCATGTTATGGTAGAGGTGCACCATGCTGTTTCTGACGCTCATCACATGAACTTAAGGAGCTGCATACCTCACCCGAAATATGATTTCGTGGTAAAGTGTAGGTGCAATGACTTATGAGTAATATCATGGCCTAAGCATACAACGAAATACATTCAAACACAATTGTTTTACTTCCTCCGACGAATTTGGATTAAGGAGTCCCGTCGTCCAGTAAACGCTCCAGCCAAAAACGTGCTGCCCGCATCTACGCGCGCGCGATGCGGCGAATCTACGTAGAAAATAGCACACAGGTTTTACTCGTAGATTTCAGGCCACGTCAGAAGCACGCTCGCGGGGGGTATCGAAGGAAACTACCGTGTCGCACTGGTATGTTGTAATCATGGAATCAGTCGACCGTGGCCTCCGTTAGTGGACGAATGTCGACTTTTTCTCGAGCAGCTCGGGCCTCCTGAACGTCTGCGCCGTAGCTTGCTATTTGTGTTGGTTGCCGTTTACAGCTTTCTGACGCGAAACAGCACCAGTACCCGCACAACCAAAACATCGATTCAACCAACTCTGCCTGCCGACGGTGCGAACGATTTTGAGCGTAGCCCTCGTCTCATACACCACGTCCTAGAAGGTCGTGCTTCAGTTCGAGGCTTACGGTCAATGTTGTGACTCCTGAGCAAGCCGTCCGTGATATCCGGTCATTTTCCAAGAGGCTGGTGTTTTGTATAGCTTAATTTCCCGTGTGTTGGACTGCTAAATAGTCGACCTCGAGCCACATCGCCATGGCTCACCAGCCTCTACGGTGGGTGGTCCCGTACGTCGAGTGTGGGGTACAATATTCCACACGTCGGACAGACAGATCATGATCCGCTTGTCGGTCTATCCAGATTGTTTAGCTCCTCACTATTGTTGTGAGAGGTCGTGAAGGCTTTATACAGTGCAAATCCAACCCAGTCGACATGTGCGGTGGATCCTACAGACTATACAGGTCCCAGCCGGCAACATAGAGCTACCATGTAGATGGTATAGGACCGGCAGGGAGTACATCGTATGTCTGCCTTGCAATATCTAGACCATGAATTGTGAATCGATGATCTGTCTCCGAGGTGTGCAATGTCGCGGTCCGATCGTTGTTACTCCTTGACGACGACAGCTGCTGCGCTTAGGAAAACACAAAACCTCTCGATTCGGAAGCCAGCACCAACAATATCCCATCCTACACGTAACCGCTACCAAAAATAGCGGGGATCGGGGCTGAAGACACGGCAAAACCGCCCACGCTTACGGTCGGGGAGCACCTTACTTTGTTCGAAGCTCCGAACCCTAACCCTGATCCTAACTCTGACCCTGACCCGCTTGGTTCCGAGGCTCCTCGCTCGAGGAGCTCTACACTATTAACAAGTCACCTATAACAACCTGATCTATTACGGAGGACCATATTAAATAGGACCTACGATACACAGAAACACCTATATATTTTGCTATTTTTACTAACAATATTTAGTCCTATTTACTATGGCCCCCCGCAATAGTGGGAAAGCTTGAATAAGTGCAACCCGATAGAGGTAGTACATTTCCGCTATTTTGTTTTGTGAATAATGGGGCTCCTTAACCCCAAAATTGTCGGAATGCCAATCTTGTTTCGAAAAATGACGTTTTTGCATACCTGGGTCATAAGGGTATTCGTCGGAACGCAAGTTGATTTGTGCTGGAGTTAGTCTTCGGGTGATGTACATGGAGCTCTTCAAGTGAGGAGCCTCGTAAAGGTTTAGGGTGGACCTCTATCGTAGAACCCCTCATGCTGAACATATTACGAACAATGAGCTGGAGTAGTAAAATACACTGACGTTTCAACTATACTCCCGGTCTGCTAAAAAAACTATCTTGGTCAAGCACGATGATACGGTGCTCTACCCCTACCCAAATAAGGTATTCTAGAACCCGCCGGGTAAATTGCAACCAACCTGGGGACGGGTAAAGTGAACGTTCGACGCGTGGTGTTACATCATGCCTGAAGAATATGATACAGAGGGCGACGAGTGATCAACCAAATGAGACGAACAAAGCACACTGACGGTGGGTAGAGTCACGTCGCAGGGCAGAGAGTCAAAACATGAGTCCCCACTCTTGTGCAATTGCCCTTATGGAGATACAGCACGCAAATTCGGGGCCACTATAGGAGTTGTGGGGGGGGGGG
>JBBMHQ010077709.1:0-12047 GCA_037834295.1 Postelsia palmaeformis
CTAAAGTGGCGTTCGATTCGGTTGGCTGTACGGGTATCGACCGTCGAACCTCTCTTCCTCCCCCTTCCCCGCTCCGCTGCTCACAACCCCTTCCACCCCCGCTCTCCTCTCCCATCCCAGCCATGAACATACGGTACACTCGCCTTGACCTTTCCCAGCAGGTCCTACTGCTCGACCTGGTTGCAAAGCATGCCACAAGGCAGCTGGGTGCTGCGGTCGCTGCGGTTAGGTGATAGCGGTCTATTCATTAGTTTCATACTACGTAAATACAGCAGTTCTGGTGTGGAGATTTCGTTATCGGCTGCCCGTCATGTCCGACACGTTTATCGTCTACCGATATGTCGTCAACGGACGTATTATGAACCGATATATCGTCAACCGACACTTTGATGAAAAAATAAGGTATCAAATATAAACATCAGTACCAAACATTCCTAATATTTTCGTCCAAAGTGGTAATTGGCTACGGCGATGGTTGTGCGCTTGTGGCTATCCGTGAACAGACATGCCGTCAGACGATAATTTGGCTAGACGATTGTTGGCTTTGTCGTTGAAAGATTTTTCGACCCATGGTATGGTGGTGCGTCAGTGTGACTCCTGATCTGTTGTTGGAATCTGGTTTATATTTCGCTTCTCAGGTTGCTCATATTGCTCAGGTGGCTGCTCGCGTCCGCTCAAAGTGCTCTTATGGTTGCTGAGATTGCTCTTATGGTTGCTCGTATGGCTGTTGCTAGTGTTGAAAGCGCGGCGTAGAGGATGACCGACCTCATCATTGCGGAGTGGTATCAAAGGTACGCTTCGGGCTCGGCTCGGAAATTAAGATATTGGTGCCATTGCTATCACCGCTTGATCTTCGTAACCTATTCACTTCACTTATCCTTGCAGATGGGAGCAGTCAGCCGCATGTGCAAGCACTTCAGGTTTTCGGGCAAGATTGTGGGATATGCAGGCACGAAAGACAAGCGAGGCGTCACGTCCCAGTGGTGCACGGTGAAGAGGAAGACCATAGAAGAGCTCAGGACCTTCAACCGGCCCCTAGGTTCCTTTCAGGTCAGCTGCCGTCGCCGCCGCCGCCGCCTCGAAGGCGTTGCTGGGATATTTTTCGTGTAGATCTTGAGCCCTTTCAAACGGCACCCACCATTTTCGGGGTCAAACTACTTGGAACTAGTGCAGGATAAGTTAAGTTTTGCTTGTGTGCCAGGCATGCAAAAGGGTCAATGTTAATGCGCATCTTCGATCGTGTCGTGTGCCTTCGATCATGTTGTTTGGCGTCAGCAGTACCTTGAAGTCGAGAGTGAGACTTCACACGGGGAGGGTGATCGCACCATGCTAGGTGTAGTTGTTGGACGGTTGCAGCTCGCGATCTCCAGGGGACATCCTGTTCCTATCCCCGGGTTTCATGTCCGACATGGATTATGTTTAACGGGCAGCAATACACGGCTGCAAGGCACGCGCGCGCAATGCCCAACATGTTCCATTCATCCTCGCGGAATCATCTGGAATCCTAACCCTTGACATGGCGCTATGTGCGTGACCATGTGACGATTTTTTGCTGGTCTCGCCCTGTATGGTTAACGGCCCCACCTCTTTGAGCGGCCCCTGATAATCTGCTTTGATGCTCTTATGCCACTACAGCTGCTGCGCCTTTTCTTGTTATCAGAGCTCGTCACGGATCGGCGCAAACCTCGCCGGCAAGGCCGAGTCGGGTCGTGTAATTGTAACCCGGCCCGACCCGTGAGACTTTGAAAACTTCCTGACTCGACCCGATCCGACCCGACCCGATCCGACCCGACCCGTGAGATTTCCAAAAGTTCTTGGCCAGACCCGCGAGTCGGCTCATGACCCGTGAAGAGCCCTGGTTATTGTTACTGCTATTTTTTATTTTATTTTTTTTTCGTTTCCGCCACCCGTGTTTCAACGCCGCTTCTTCTCTGAGAACGCAGGGCGCCATCGTCCTCCTCGGAAACTTCTCGTACGTGTCGGAGCCGCTCAAGCTCGGGAACCTTTCCGGGAACCGCTTCGGGATCGTCCTCAGAAACCTCACATTGCCTGGCGATAGCTCCACCGCCGGTGACAACCACCAGTCACGCCCAGAGAACGGCGCCGGAGATCGTCCCGCGGAAAGTTCCGCAGTCGCCGAAGGAGGCGTGTCGGCGGACGGGGGTAGCGAGTCACAGGAGGAACTAGAGGCGGCTATTTTGGAGAAGGGGATGCAACTGCGAGAGACTATCGACCGCCGGTGTGCGTGGGTTCGGGAGCGAGGATTTATAAACTATTTCGGACTTCAGCGGTTCGGGTCGGGGGGGGCGCCGACGAGCGAGGTAGGCCTGGCGATGCTCAAGGAAGATTGGGAAGGGGCGGTGAGACTCATCATGACGCCCAGGATGGGAGAGAACGAAGCAACCCATGACAGCAAGGTGAGACGTGCGAGGGTACTGTAAGCAGGCGTTTTGGGTGCGGTGGGGCTTCGTGGTGGGGTTGGTAATCGAATAGACTACCGGAAAATACATTATTTCAAGGGTGCGGCATGCCTCGTGGTGAGATCGCTATTGATAGTAGTCGTGCACGGAGTTTATCTATGAGGTTGCGGTGATGTAGCGGGGTCGTTAGTAATCGTGTGGGGGCATCGCTGTGGAGGTGAAGTTTGGATGTGTTATGCCCAAGATGCTGCACGCTGACAGAAACACCCTAAACCTGCTGCTCTGTCTCTGTATGATATCTGGTACATGATATCCAGCTACGACATCATGACTGATTGCCTGCTATGGACTTGTAGTAGTCGGTTTTCAATGGTAGCTGCAGCAGCCGTCTAAATAGCGGGTACTCCAACACACCTGATAGGCCGAGAGTGATAATGATAATGGTAAGGATATCATTTAAGCTAATTTCCCTGATTTTGACATTTTTCCCACGTAGTCACAAAAACAGGCTGAATAGAAAAACGCCTCCAGTAAGTACAAGCACCAAACAGTAGGCGCAGTAGCGGTACGTAAGGAAACGGTATTGACGAGCTGTGGTATATCATCCCGTACCACGTGCAACCGAATATTAACAAAGCATACCCATGGAATGGTATGCACGCCCTATATAAAACAAAATGAAGACGTACTGGTACGAACAAGGGTAAAAACAAAAAACAAAAGAAACAGAGAGACAACTGTAGTGAATAAAATGTAAGGTAATAAAGAAAATCAAAACCCAAACCAACATGGGGTCAAGACGCAGGCTGAGTCCTAACCGATACCTGGTACACCTTATCCCAACCGTACTCACATTGCACGCACCCCAACGCCGTCATCGCCGGGACTCGCGGATTGCTGCCTTGTCACCTGTAGTATCAATAGTACAACAGTATGACGAGTGCTTCGTGCAATAGAGGTACATACCCGAAGCAATCCAATGTCAAAATATTTATGGCTGTCCGCGCTCCTTGACCCAATATCGTCGAAATGTACCAAATATATATATTCGCAACGTTTTTCGTGATACATGTGTTTCGGGGGAACGTATTAATCAGGACCTAATGTGCTTGATAGAAGTTCATGACTTGATTACTATGCCCCCCCCCGGAGTAGGTACGCTGTGTGTTTGCTCATCGGATGGCGCTTTTATCTTATTAGTGGTTTTTCTGAAAATCAGTTGTTGGGTGACTTAGTAATGGCTTGCTGTAATAACGACTTACAGTAGTAGCAATGATTTATGTAATGGTGGCTTGCTAATAGTACAGAAGTTTTTCAGTGAGGAGCCTCATAAAATGTACCGCGTATTTTGTCTTGAATATAGTACCGTTATGATCGGATGTCAGCATACGGACTGCCCTTTTACTTGTAGACGAAATGGTGATAGTACTGTCAGGATAGTATACAACCGCTATAATACCGTGTCATGATAGGGCGCACCGTTTATATTCTACTGTAGGCGGGGTGCGATTCCCCTCGGGGCTGCTTGCCTACTCGCAGTTTTCCCCTGGTTTTGCTTTTTTTGTGCTTTGTGCCACTCCCAGATCATTGAGACATTGAGACCTGGCTTGCTGTGATTGTACGAGTACCGACTACCAGGTATTACTGTTACGTGGGACCGTACAGTGTAGCACCAATAAGAACGAAAAATGGTGTGTCAACCTTCATTAGGGGAAGTGGGGTATACGTGTTTTGGGTTCATCGTGGGTTCTGATTACGGTGTATTACTGTTACTATGTATGACTGTGTATCGCTATGTATTACTGCTGTGTATTACTATCTATTGCTATGTAATACCCTGGTACTATCTATTGCTTAGTATTACTACGTATTACTATGTAATACTTTGGCCCTGTAATAGCTCGAGGCGATGACTTCGTGTGAAAACGACAGCAACACATACGTATACCTGACTCACTTTCGCGGCTGTACTTTTGTTTTGTGCTGCGGGCGGATTGTGCTGTGTTGGTATACGTGTTTTGGGTTCATCGTGGGTTCTGATCACGGTGTATTACTATTACTAAGTATTACTGTGTATCGCTATGTATTACTGTGTATTACTATCTATTGCTATGTAATACTATCTATTGTTTAGTATTACTACGTATTACTGTTTATTACTATGGCCCTGTAATAGCTCGAGGCGATGACTTCGTGTGAAAACGACAGCAACACCTATACGTATACCTGACTCACTTTCGCGGCTGTACATTTGTTTTGTGCTGCGGGCGGATTGTGCTGTCTGTTGCTTACTTGCAGGTACACTACCTCAAGAATCCGACGGACATCCAGGGCACCTTGAACAAGCTGCCGTTTTTCATGGACGCCGAGAAGAGCATGATGCAGGCTCTCATCAGGGGAGGCCCGAAGGCGCACGTCGAGGCCCTCAAGGCCGTGCCCAAGAACCTTCAACTTATGTACCTGTGAGCCTCGCCTGACCGCCTTGCGCATGTAAAGACACACGACATTCGCCTCCGGAGGGGTATCACAGCGATGTCTAAAAAAGAACGCAAAGCGTGTACTTCTGTTCATTCTTACATATGAATGGAAACCGTACAACAATCTTGTAGACACACGTATTCGAACTATGTTGATACCAGGTAGGTGGTATTTCTGCGATTTCCGTCACTGTTTCGAACCGCTGCGAGCTACGTACATCTGCTGCACTTGCGAATTTGTAGGTGGCTCGTCCATGCGCAAAGAAATGAATGAAACGGGGATTAAGTCTGCCGATGACGGGCGTTCTTGCGGTCGTGTGTCCTTGCTTTCTACCAAATCACCGCTAAAGGTGACTACGTCACAGTAGAATTTTGACTCATGTGGAGGGCGCTTACGTTCCATACATAATTGTCCTTCCACTTTTTGTTGTGTAAGTTGTCATTTATCACTACTTTCATCCTTTTTTGCACAGCTGCGAAAACGGTTGTACAAAAAAAAATATGATGAGGGTGTGCAGTCCTGAAGTGGTTATTCTTCCAACCCGAGCGATCACTCAATTGTGGCACTCTGAACACGCCTTGGTCAAAGTCGTCCATCACAGCTGTCCGTCCCCCCCGGTACGTTGTTCGGGTTGCTACCGCGCACAGCAGTGTACTGTGTACGTGCAACATCCAACGGACATCCAACGGTCGATATTCGATGTCCAACTTCTTTGTGGTTATTCCTCCCCCCCTCGTTCCCTCCCTCTCTCCGTCCTCCCTCCCTTCCTCCCTTTCTCCCTCCCTTCCTCCTTCCCCTCCCTCTCTCCTTCCCTCCCTCCTTCCCCAACCACACCCCAACCCCCACCCTCACAATAGACACGCCTTCCAGTCACTGATCTGGAACCTTGCAGCCTCCGAGCGTGTGAAGCTGTACGGGCGAGAAGGCGCCGTTGAGGGCGACCTTGTGTTCCCCAAGGACTCCTCCGCCAACCCAGACGCTACCCTTGTCGAGCCAGAAGTACAGATCCTGGCCACCGGGGAGGCGTTGCCTGGAGCAGGGGCGGGAGGGGACGGGGGCGAGGAGACAGGCGCTGGGGATTCGACAGAGAATAGAGAGGTGAAGCGGGCGAAGACTGTGCGGGCGCCTCTGCCGGATGTGCACGTCGTCACTAAGGAAGATGTGGAACAGGGGGTGTTCCGTTTGAGCGATGTGGTGCTGCCCATGCCAGGGTGAGAGTTGGAGGCGTTCGATGTGTCGGGTTTTTTCCAGGGCTACTCGACGTGATAACTGTTTGTGTGTTTTTATGTGTGTTCTTGACGCGAGGTAGTGGCTGGTGTTCTGCTTTTTGTCTTCACGCGGTTAGCCACTCTATTTACACTGTTTTTTCATCGTGACGCGGTATATACCCACTACACCGTTTTTTGTCTTGACGCGACAACCGCTTTACCGCCTTTTATCTTGACGGGTCAACCGAAATAAAACTAGTCCTTTTGGACGTGGTAATTGCTTCATCGCTTTTGTCTCGGCGCAGTAATCGCTTAACCGTTTTTCATCACGATGGGGCAACCTCTTGACCGTCGTCCACCCTAAGACAGTGATCGCTCCACCGCTAGTCATTTCGAAATTGGGAAGTTGAGGAGGTTATTATTCGCTGTGGTTGACTTCGCCGGACGGGTAAATTCGCGCTTCCCTTACACGTGTACTCTCCCACCGTTGTCGTGTGAAGTACCTTAACAGGTAGGATGTGACGAGTGTTCCGATAATACAGAGTAACAGCCCCCCATGGTACGGCATTATGAGGGCACCGCTGTCGCAACAGGTAAAACACGACGCTGTTTGCACCCCCGCCCCCCCCCCACTGCTGCTGCCGCTTCCCGATGTACTTTTCTGGTGATGCGCGAGCGTCGGCCCGTACGAGAGTTAAACGAAGGGCTGCACGTGGTAAAATAATAATCGTATATACAATTCCCAGATATTTGGTTGCTCGAACGTTCGTTGCAGTCGTTCGTATTCCCAGCTTGTTTCGCTGTCTGAACGTTGAGGGTACTCGTTTTCCTGCCGTATGGTTTTGGAATTGTTGTGTACCGGTATGCATGCATGTGATACGGGATAGTGTACCACAGCCCGTGGTACCGTTCCCTTTTCGTACTGGTACTGTGGTGCAGGTACTACCGTTGTTTGCATTTTTTACCTTCTTTTTTTCCGTCGATTTTTTTATCCTGTCTTTGCTCTGACCACGGGTATTAGTTTCCAGGGAAGTAGCTAAGCGACAGTACACCATTGTCATCATAATCGATGTTTCGTAGCTTTAACGTTCTTATGTCTGCCCCTGCGTCTACTAATACTTCCGTTGCCAGGTTTGGGGTGAGCTACCCCACGAATGGTGTGAAGGAGTGCTACACCAAGGCGTTGGAAGACAGGGGACTCACGGAGGCCTGCTTCAGCTCGTCGTCGCAAAAGGCCTTCTCCTTGGGAGGCATGTACCGCAGGTATGTAAAATGCTACCTTTTTCTGCTGTTCCTTACCTAGCATCACTCTACCACTCTGAATCACAGTATAAGGAGCGTTCAGGATTGATGTGAAGACACGAATGGTTTCTATATTTCCGCCCGGGGTGGTACGCCGTTGTCGAAAAAATTTCCCGTTTACTCCTGCAAAAAATACATTCCACACTAAATACAAGTAGGTTGTACCCGAAACGCGAGGCAATTCTTCTTTAGATGAGGTATTTGCTACAGAAGTTACGTGAGGTCACTGAGCACGCTGCTCCTGGCGACGCCTGTCGTACTATTGGCAGCCTCAACTCCAGAGCCATGGCGTAGAGGAGGAACTGTTTTTGGGGTCGTACTGTTGCGTTGCAGATCATTGCATGACTAGCTTGTGGGTGGTGGCACGATGCTGCGCAGGGGGCCCAGGCAATACCTGGCGACTTGAAGTTGTGTTTGCAGAAAACGATGTCCTACTTCCTTGACGCTCTCGCGTGGACTGACCGGTCTACGGCAGGAAATACGCCTGCTATTCAGCAGACACGAAGCTAGCGTTTTCCCGCTGGTTGTTATCATGCTCGACGACGCTAACTTAATGTGTTTTCTCTTCGGAAAAATCCTCCTTCGCTTCGGCCATGGGATTGGGTGCGTGTTTTGGTTCTCGCAGGCTCCTGCAAATCCCCAAGGACTTGGAGTGGGAGTTGAAGCGCTACGATGATCACACCCTCCACCTTGTCAACACGGACATCGACGACTTGCTAGACGTCGACGACGCCAAAATCGCGGCGGAGAACGCGGAAAAGAAATCCCGAGAGGAGGAGGCCGCCGCGGCAGCCGCCGCCGCCGCCGCCACCGCCGAAAACACCGTCAACACGATCGACCCTACCCAAGCGCCACCTCCCGCAGAACCCCTTGCGCCGAAAGAAGCTACGCCGGAAACCTCCGAGATGACGGAAGGAGAAACGGTCCCCGATGACATGACTGTCGAGGGATCCTCTGGGGGAGACGGGGACAGGCCTAAGCCTGCGAGGTCCCAAGGCCGCTACTACGCCCTTTGCCTCCACTTCACGCTGCCCGCCGCAGCCTACGCCACCATGTGCCTCAGAGAGATCACCCAGCAGGACACCAGCACAAGCTTCCACACCAGCCTTAACGCACTGGCGCCTGGTCAGAACCCTGGCTCGGAGGGGGCTGCTACCGCCAGTGAGGAGGCAGTGGTGGCGGACGTGACTAAGGGGGGGGGGAATGCTGAGGACAAGCCTGGGGCGAAGATCTTGCCTCCCAAGGGTGCAGTGATCAAGATCGGCTCAAGCTTGCGAAAATAGTTATTCGCCCCCCTGATACGTGAGGCATATATGTGCAGCGGCGGCCGAAGCCATTAATTCCGTATGAGGACATTGAGTAGCGCTTGTCTTTTTCTTGCCGCAATTCCGCCAGGCGAGTTGCCGCGGGTTATCAGGGTGCATCGCTTGCCCTCGCTCAGTAGGCCGGGAAAAATTCTTGCGGGGTATTAGGGTGGGGCCACTCCTCAACAACTAGTTGCCTGATGCTGCTGTGACGTTGGAAATGGGGCCCTGGTTTTGGACCGCAAGGAGCAGCAAGCCTTAAGGGACGATCAACGAATAAACAAATATGTGAAAATCCCCCGAGTTCCGCTGGGTATTCGCCGCACGAACTCTTGAGTGGGTGCTATTATAGAGGGAATACGGTGAAGATTAAGTTGCAAACTTTCTCGTCCTCCTTTTCCCCTCCCTCCCAAAGTGTAGGGGTGCGAGGGTCTATAATCATACGACTACGATCATGCATGACATGAGCACCCCTCCCCCTTGAAACGGCGGTAATAGGTCAATTATTCTGGAATGATAGGGGTACTCGTCGTCGGGGGGCTTCCTGGAACCTTTCAGCTTATGGCCTTTTCTTTTTTCGCCATGCTTGCGAGATCCCAACCATGTTGGATCTAATCTGATCTAGTTGATGTTGGCGATCAAAGGTCACGAGGAGAGCCAAGCAAGCATCAAAAAAAAAAGAAAAAAAAAGAAGCGGTTGTTAACTATAGGGAGAAAACATGTTCGAGAGCTGAATCCGACCTGCATATAGTTGAAGAGGTGGCAATGGTATTTTTATGTAAATTGTCCTGTTGACTCAGGTAGCACCCAGGGGAGCCACTGGCCTATATCCTTGACGAGGAAATGCATATAGAATACGCGCGAACGGCCTATTATACAATCTGTAAAATTCGATAAAAATGGGGTACATAAGAAACGTATTACGCAGCTTGCAAAGCTGAGTATCAACTATTTAATCAGTCGAACTTACAGCTGACGTATTTCATAATTTTATTGAAAAATAAATAAATACCTGGTACGAAATACGTTGTTAGCTGTTTATTGGTTTTGTAGTAACGCACAAACATACATGAAGTAAAATTAACTCGCCATCTCGACGACGAGATGCCGTCAGTCAGTCATCAATTTTCAATTCCGTTGTCCGCGTCAGAGGAGTTCCAACGACACAATTGATTCACGTTCCTGTTCCCAACAGCGCGGGTGCGGTTTGTATGTTCTCCGAATCCCCTCGAGTGAGTTGAACCGATGACCTGGAATCTGGGCATACACATGCTTTCTCTAGACTAATCACCCCCCTCCCCCCGGGGGATCCGGTTCTTAAGTAATACTGCTGTGCCAGGTATGATGCGTATTTGCTCCCGCGAGGGGCGGCGGGGGGCGTGTTGTAAATGGTGCTGTAGTTGGTGTGGGCTGCTTTGGGGCATGAATGAATATGGTCAGGGCTAATAACTACCAGGTCCACGCTGAAACGCTGCGAAGCAAATTGGGCTTAGAGTGCCCAAGATAACTGCTGACTTATGATATTTTATCAATGATGATACTGCTGTTGGTTGCTACCAGGTATTGTGACGTATCGAGGAGGCGGGAGTTCAACAGAGTGTACTCGTACTCGTAGTCGTACTGTAGTTCATTGTACTATAACATACGATCTTGGCAGCTTTGTGCATTACCAGGTACGGAGTACATCCTATCCTATAGCAACAGATAATAATCCTGTAAATACTTCCACGGGTACTATTTTATAGCGCAGCATATGACTGTCAAGCTGTCGCTGTTGCTGGTATACTGGCCCCATAGAACACCACTATCAATACGTCATGCCCACTGTTGTTGCAGCTTGTACGCTCGTCACCTGCTACGTCGTTCCTGGTCCCTCTACGAGTGCGAGTATACAATACCAAGGTGCCTCATAACGGTACGTGCGTGTTGTGATTATTAATAGGAGGCAAAGATCTCCGTATGTATTATCTGTTCGTTTGTTTTTCGTTTTTTCAAAGAAAGCGGGGGCACGAATCCCATTTTTAGCACGCTTCCAGTATTACTATGAAAACTTTTATGATGCTCCTGCTTTTTTTCCTGCCGATGATGACACATGAGAGAAACTCCAGTCGAAAGGGAGTCAAGACCCGCGTGTAGGCACATCGAAGATCCCACCACCTGCCCTGATCTCTCTCCGAGGTCCCTAGTGCATCAGGTGTGAGTTTCGATCAAGGTCCGATGAGCAAGCGCCCCCTCACGCGGCGTGTACGGCTCTGCTACGTTGCCGCGGCGGGATTACAGCACTGCGGCGCTGCCGGCACTACTTCTACTGCTGCTGTTGACGATGATTTCGACATCGTTTCTCTTGGAGCTATGCAGCCCCCTCTTAGCAACCAAGCGCAGCCTTCCGGCCTCGGGCTCGCTGGGCGACGAAGACCTGCAGAAGCCTCTTTCGGGAAGGAGGAGAGCCCAGACCAAACACTGTCGAGGCTGCTGCAGCACACGTTTGGGGCGCTCGGGTCAGCTCTCGACGATGGCAAGCTCGACCCGAACGTGCTCCCTGATCTTGATGGAACTGACGGTGCAGCACTCACGCGAGAGCGGAGCGTGAAGGGTGAAGGGCAACGGCCGGCTAGCTTGGGTGAGGATGAAGTCGATAAGCTAGCGGACGTTGTGGAGGCAGAACCAAAGGAGGAAGAAGAGGGGGTTGAGGAAGTAGTGCAGGAGGAGGAGGAGGAGAAGGAGGAGGAAGAGGAGGGGGGTGAGGGGGGGGAGGAGGGAAGCGGGCCAGGTACTATGTCGTTGGGCACCGGCGTCGCACCCGAGCTCGGTTCTCAGCAAGAGGGGGCTGTTTCTACCGAGAGTCATAGCAGGCAAGGTTCGGAAGTCGGGGACACTGTAAACGGTAGTAGTATTGATATTACTGTTGTGGCGGTCACTGCCGAGCATGATATTGATGCGGGAATTGCGAGAGACGGCGCTGATGCCGTCGAGGCCACCGTTGCACTGGAGGGCGTGTCAGAGACCGCGGTTGTGCCGGACGTCCTGCCAGCTGCCGTTCGTTCGGTCGATTCGCCGCGAGAGCCCGGGATTCGGGAAGTCTCAGGGGCTGGTTTGGTGGATGGGGAAGAGGTTGGTGATGCTCTCGCAGGTGCGACGGCTTTTGGGGAGGTGGAGGCGTTCGGCGAGGGGGGGTTGCGGCAGCACCTTGAGGCGGCTGCAACGGCATCTGACGATCTGAAGGCCCTCGGCGAGGAGGGGTCGAGGCTGCACCTTAAGGGGGATATGGCGGTACCTGGGGAGACGAAGGCGTCGAGCGAGGGGGGATTGGGTCAGCACTTCGATGGGGGTACAAC
>JBBMHQ010077720.1:0-12045 GCA_037834295.1 Postelsia palmaeformis
GAAACTGCGGTGGACGAAAGTAGGAAGGAGATGGTAGACAGGGTAGCAAGGCACCAGGCCGACTAGGAAGTAGAACACGACTACGAGTATACCACTCGTGCCATCAACTGGTGCAGCTGGTCCGAGCGTGGTCCTCCTTTGTCTTCTCTTTTTTTATTGTCTTTATTTGTTTCTTGCGCTGATTTTCTGTGGTTTTGGTTGTATTTCTTTCTTTTCCTTTTTCGGTTGGTAAGTGTTGCAGGAGGCGTGTGGCGAGGGTGGATGACGAGCCTGCTTTGCTTGTTTCGTACTGCTTGACGCCAAGGGGCTGGGCATAGTTGACGAACGAAGGGTGGAGACGGCGGTCAGGGTAGCAAGGTATCAGGCGGACTAGCAGGGAGAACCTGGCTGTGCCTTTCGTACGACAAACTCTGCCGCTACCTGGAGGGCGGTGCTTTGTACTTCAGTTGCCTGTTATTTATTATCTCTCCTTCGTCATCTCCGATTGGTTCTTTGTTTTACTCTGCTTACAAGTAGTGGTATTTTTTCTCCCATCCTCTTTTTTTCCAGCTCGTCATGTTCAAGTGCTTACCATATGGCCTGCGAGCGGGGGGAGGGCACGACAGTCTGTTTCTTCTATTATTACTTATTTGTTACATTTTTTTTTTGCTGTTTCGATTTGTCTTCTTGGTTTTGTTTCTTTTTTGTGTCCTTTCGTTTCTCTCGTTTCTCTATTTTATAGAATGTGCATGCCGTGCCTGTTGTATCCAGTACAATGACATGGCATGGCATTGCCCACTGCTATACTCACAGCATCCGTGGCAACGTAATACCTCTGTGGCGTAGCTTTGTGACCACATAACCTGTATCTCTTCTGGGATTGAAAAATCGGCACGGGCACTGGTTATGCTTGATGCCGACGGGTAGAAGTAACGGTTTAACGTGAAGAACACACACACAACGTGGTACCATACTAGCCCAGCCAGGTACCCAAACTGTGGTACTGAAATTCAATTCCCCATCCATTAGCCATCACCAACCAACATAAATTTTCTGCATCCATACCCATTCAACGACAGAAAATCCAACAGAAAAATTAGAGACGAGAAAAATGAAAAATACACTCCTTCCTCTGACTTGTAGACGATGACCTAGCCCTTCTCGCGTGCCCGCGTCCTCCTCGGCCGCGTAAGATGCCGACGTCCCGGCTCCGTCCCCCAGCCCACGAAGCGGCTGAAAAAACCAAATCCGTTCATACCTTGCTCGTCCTTGCCAGCTCATCGGGCAATGGGGGTGGCCATGGTGCCGGGAAAGTCGAAGCTGGTGGCACCTCCTGACGTTGTTGCTGCTGCTGCAGTTCGACGTCGGGCATCTTGCCGACCGTTAGCCTGGACAATGGGGGCGGCCACGGTGCGGGGGGAGTCGAAGCTGGTAGGTCTTCCTGAAGCCATTGCTGTTGCTGCGGCTGGGTGCGTCTCTTCATCAGTCCGAAGTCGGGCACCTTGCCCACCGTCAACTCGGGCAATGGGGGCGCCCATACCGCGGGGGAAGCCGAAGCTGGGGGGTCCTTCTGAAGCCGTTGCTGCTGCTGCGACTGGGTGCGTCCCTCCATCAATCCGCAGGCGGGCTCCTTACCCACCGTCAACTCGGGCAATGGGGGCGGCCATCGCGTGGGAGAAGTCGAAGCTAGTGGCTTCTTTTGAAGTCGTTGCTGCTGCTGTGGCTGGGTGCGTTGCCCCGTCGCCTCCTGTCCATGCTCCTCGCCGCCAATCAGCTCCTCCTCACGTCCCACCAGGTCCCCATCGCTCAGCTGCAACTTTTCTTCCTGCATGCACTCCTCCTCTCCCTGCTTAGAACGTTAAAAACTGGTGGCCTTACGAGGCTACTAGTATGGCTGATATGAAACGTGCCTGCCTATGTGGTAAAAGTAGCGTGGTGCGGGAGGGATGCTGTCGGGGTTAGGGAGTTGGCTTGGGATGGGTTCTCGTTGCTCCTGGGCTCCTTGCCCTGGGCTTGCTCACCCTCCTTCGTGCCTTCTTTCTCCTCTGTGGTCGCGGTCGCATGCTTACTTGATGCTGCGCGCTTCTCTTCTCTGGCTTCACGTATCGCCTTCATGACGTAGTCTTCAATCGCTTCACGGTCTTCCACAATCAACGACGGGAACGCGGATGAATCCAATGCGTAACTTACGTACGATTTTCCGCTGGACAGAAAAACAGTCAAGGATGTTGCGCTTGATGGTGGGGCGTTGTTCGGCTGGTGCTTCTCTCCCATCTGCTCTAAGTTCTACTTGTTGTGCGTAACTAACGCCCGGGTTTCACTGAATGGTATGTTGCTGCTGCTCCTGCTGCTGCTTCTCGTGCTGGAAGCGATATTGCGGGTAGTAGGTGTCGATGTACTACTGTCGTTGGTGATCGTCTGGGTTTTAGGGGTCACTGAATTGCTGTTGCTGTAGCTGGTTGGTGCTGCTGTCGGTTGTAATCTGGTGGTAGTAGGGGTCGATGTACTGCTGTTGCTGTCGCTGTTGATTTTCGTGTTAGTTACTTCACTACATGCAGCGAGCGAGTAGCCTACCGAGTCGCTGGTTGGTAACATTGTCGCCTTGGTTAATACCAAGTACTCAGTAGCGCGTAGTGCTACTGAAGCATGCACATGGAACATGGAACACATAATTATGCGGTGTATCCAAACGCAGATACGTAATAGAAAATGCGGCCAAATACGAACAGGAACATTCTGGGAGTATTGCGGGATTTTTCTAAGCGGTTCGAGAAAGCTGAGAACAGTAAGAACGGTACGGAGTACGTTGAACGTCTGGAAGGGTAGCCTCCCTAAGAACGTTGCCAAGTACTTTGAGCGCCCGGAAGCATAGCGTTCTTGAGAACGGCACATATTAATAGTACGTATAACCCCTAGAAGCGTAGAGGTTGACGCTGCTAGCCGACATGGTTATGATTTGCTGAGCTCTCCCTCAAGCCCACTCTCGTTTCTGCCTCCAGAATCTCTTAATCCGCCTGAGAGCGCCTTTTCAACATCATCAACATATTTCTTTTTGAGCTGAAGTTCGTAACTGGATCTGTCTAACAGCCTTCCGAGCGTTGATGTCTCGACTATCATCATAGTCGGTCATATCCAACATTATCAGGTTATGAGCCTCGACTACGCGTAACCGCCACTGCTGTAGCTGCGGGCATCACGGGACACGCCGTGGCTCCGAACTACTGCCTCTGCAGGGACAGAAATCTTGGACTCCGAGCAAGAATAGGACATCAACCCTACGATAAAAACTGGTGGACTGCTGTAGTTAGGGGCTATATTAGTCATATCTTCACGACGAGCTGTGATAACAAAAGCCTCGGACTCCGAGCAGTACACAATAGTCAACCTCGCGAAAACATCTGCTGCACTGCTGTAGTTGTTGGGGGGGCTCTGTTTGCAAATTCAAAACATCTGCGATGGACTGCGGATCGAAAGTGTCGGGACCCCGAGCTAGTACGAGATCAAGTCCACATCAGCTACTGCTGCACTACCAGCTCGGAACTCTGCTCTGCGTACTTGAAACCGCCCATACAGCTCGAATTACTGCCTGCTGTTCGGCTGCTGCTCGTAATCATCCGCGCCGCATAGCGGATAACCGACGAGACTACTCTGTATCGAGTTTGACGAACTGAGCTGCTGTATGAGATATCCACGCTCAAGACTGCACTTTGGGCTGTACCTGGACACCGTCAAGTCAAAGCTACTTCTGCACATACATCAAGACCGACTTCTTCGAGCGCTAAGAAGGCCTGCTGTGTATCACCTTTGACTACAACTTCCTCTATCTACTACGCAAGACCGTTCTGCGCTCAAGAGTACGACTTCGAGTACGAAAGGCTGCCAAGATGAGAGACTCCAACAACAGAAACACCAGTATCCTCGCCAACACCGTCAAGGGTCTCAAGGTTTTCAGCGGAAGGGTGACCTCGGAGTTCAAGAACTGGAAGAAACAAAAATGCTGGATGCTTAGCATCAATCGCAGAGAGATCCACGCCATCATGAAAGGGCAGCCCAGGACGACCACGGCAACGGGGAGGTCGACTGTGACAGCATGTGATGGAACTCTTGCGCAGCAACAGGAAGCGTATGACAGAGCGTCTCACGACCTCTACGCGATCCTTTTTATGGTGACGCAAGAACCGGCATCTCTCATCGTGCTCAAGCACGAGGATATAACCGGCACTAGCGGTGATAGGCGGAGGACCTGGGAGAACTTCAAGAGGAGTATATCAAGGTTACCGACGAAACTATCCGCTCCAAGGCGGGAGAACTGACAGCAATCACCATGAAGTCCGGACGAGACCCGGACGAATACCTCACCGGCGACAATGTCGCCTCGGTGGAGGCGATAGGCGAGCCCATGATCGACCGGCTGTTTAAGGACATCGCCATTCAAGGGCTCACGCCGGAGTGCGAGAGCATCAAGTTAATGATATGTCGTGATTCGACCTTTGACCTCGCCCAGATCCAGACGACGGTGCGTCATCTGTAGCTCGACAACCTGTCCCGCAGCAATAAGGCAAAGGAAAGGATTGCCGGACACGGTGTCGCCATGTTAGCGGAGACAGTTGTGTGCTATAACTGTGACAAGGTAGGACACTTCTCACGCAACTGCCCTATGCCGGGCAAGAGCAACTCCAACAACAAGAAATCTGCTGGAAAACGCCCGAAGCAGAGCAAGGGCAACAAAGACAGCAACAATAAACCTCCTGGAGCCAAGGCTGGATCCGGGGGCGGGGGCGGGGCTGGGCAAACACGTCCACAACTCCACAACTCACAACGATGCCGACTGCTACGAGCAGGGAGCACCACGCCCGCAGAAGGGTTGCGCGTTCACCACGGCTGTGGTCGGCGCCCACACCTCTCTTGCTGATGACGACGAGAAACCAATCCTCAACTTCAACGGCGACTTTGACGGTGGTTTCCTGTGGATGGCTCCTACAAAAGGAAGGGCATTTCTGCGCAACAGCTGTGGAATGACGATGCTGGTGGACAGTGGGGCGACAGAACACTTCTTGGACGACAACCTGATCCCCGGTCTCGCTGACCGTATGACAGATCACACGCTGCTGCGTACGTCCAAGACGATCGTGACCGTCGGCAACAGGGAGCTGCGCGGGACTGTAACTGGCATCCTCTGCGGCACCATCGTCGATCGGGCTGGTAAGGAGTATCGGGTACGGGTGCCTGCCTTGATCGTTTCGGGACTGGGGCTCCATATCTTTTCTCCCATCGCAGCAACGAAGCGGGGGGTCACTGCCATCCTCGAGGAAGGTACGCCGCACCTGCGGAAGGGCGACGTCGTGGTGCAACTGCAGCAACAGGAGGAGGACGTAGGTCTGTGTTCTATAGAAGTGGAACTCGACAAGGCATCGTTGTCACCCGTCATCACTCTCACAGCGCAAGTTAGCGCTGACGTCTGGCACGGATGGCTGGGACACATGAACCCCTGCAACATGGAGCTGCTTCAGAGGACGGACGGTAACGGCGTCAACTACGCCGGCACCGTGTCTGGCTGCGACATATGTGCTTTGAACAAGAGCTAGCAAAAGGCGCACCCCAAGACCACCAAGCACGAGACTGGAGGGCCCATGGAGCTGGGATACACCGACCTTATGGGGCCCATCACACCAGCAGCAAAGGGCGGGTACACCTGCATCGGCAATTTCACCGGTGACTTCTCGCGAATGAAGGAGATCTTGCTCCTGAAGTCCAAGACAGAGGCTATCGAATCGCTGCACCTCTACAATATGACGGTGGCTATTAAGCTGGGACTCCGCTTCCAACGTCTATGAGCAGAAAAGGATGGCGAATATACCTCCGAGGAGTTCAAGAAGCTCTGCGTCAACTCCGGAATAACTATAGAGTACACCGCAACGGCAACTCCCCAGCAGAACGGGGTGTCCGAGCGGGATGGACGAACGCTTGCGACCATAGCCAGGTGCCTACTCAAGGACGCCAAATTTCCTCGCAAATTGTGGGGCGAGCTGTTCTTCACGGCCGTTTATTTATCCAACAGATCGCCACGCTTAGCACTGGGAGGAGTAAGACCCTTCTCCAAAATGCACGGCAAGGAGGCGGTTATGCCGGATCTACCGGTCATTGGATCCAGGGCGTTCGTACACATCGACACACACGCTACGAAGCTCGGAGGCAAGGCATGGGAGGGCAAGCTCTGCGGGTTCAGCCAGAACAGCAGGGCTTATCGCATTTGTAATCCGGCGAAGGGTACCGTTGTGACAAGCCGGAACGTGACGTTCCTGGAAACTCCGTCGTATTCCCACCTGCCGACCAAAGGGCTCGACTACCTCGATGACGAAGAAGAGGCTCACGCACGAGACGTTATCGACTACTCCTTCTTCCTCGACCCCATTTTTTTCGACAACAAGGAGGAGGTTGCTCCAGCGCAAGTGGAGCATCTACATGCGAGGATTCGAGACATGGCGCGAGAAAACGAGAACAAGAGGTCGGCTGACGGAGCTTCAGCACCTGGGACGGACGGAACATCATCGCCTGGGGAAATCGGAGCATCATCACCTGGGGCTGACGAAGCATCATCTCCTGGGGAAATTGGAGCATCGTCTAGGGCGGACGCAACATCATCATCCGGGGTTACTGGGGCATCATCACCGGAGGTCGACAAATCGACACCGCCTACTTCATCTGGGGTCGCGCCAGCTGCTCATAAACTACGCGTGACTCACGCCTCCACACGAGCCAACCTTAACACCGAGAACATCTGCTACGGCGCCCTCACCGACTACCAATTACGGGAAATTCGTACGCTCATGCCAGCGAAGGGACCACCGCGAGTCAACCTCGCTGTAGGATCTCTGGATTCCGCACACGAGGATTGAGAAGCACTTCTGGCATCGACGGCTTTAATGTACGCCACTGGCGGCCTGCATCGCCAAGGAGAAGCAGGAGCGTGTCATCATCCACAACAAGTACAAGGACTCAATGATCTCCCCACAGCGCAAGCAGTGGCTAGGAGCAATCGACAAGGAGGTGAAGAGCCTGCAGGAGCATGAGGTCCACGACTTGGTGCCTATCACTTGTGTGCCCAAGGAGAAGAAGATAATCGGCTCCCGTTTCGTGTTGAAGTGGAAGGCGCACAACCGGTTCAAGGCTCGACTTGTCGTCCAAGGCTACGTCCAGGAGCCCGGCATCGACTTCGGAAAGTCATTTGCACCAGTGTGCCACCTTGGAAGCCAGAGCGTATTGCTGGCAATAGCATGCAAGAATAGGTGGCCCACCTACCAGCTTGATGTTCAAGTGGCGTTTCTGCAGAGCAAGATCGACTCCGAGGTGTACGCCAAGCTAGATCCGGGACAAGAGGCTACGGATAGCAAAACCGGCGTACCTTTGGTGATGAAGCTGAAGCGCAGCCTGTGCGGCCTAGCACAGCCACCGGTCCTTTCGTACGACACTATTGACTCGGCGCTGCTGGGTATTGGATTCACGCCTACGTTCTCGGACCCTTGCGTTTACACGCATGGAAACAACGGCACCTTCGCCATCCTAACACTGTACGTCGATGATATCCTCAATACCGGGAAGAGCGAGGAAGTGGTCAAGCGGCTAAAGAAGGCTCATATAGACCGCTTCGCTATGACCGACATGGGCGAGGCCAGTCTTATTCTTGGCATGGCCGTCACCCAGGATTACGACGCAGGAACGCTGACCGTCACTCAAAAGGACTACGCCAAGAATATCCTCGAGAGGTTCGGTACGCTGGACTGCAACCCCGTGCACACTCCGGGCTACGGGCCGGAGTTGTCAAACGAAAAGCCGAAGGAGAAGCTGCCAAGCACAACAGGCGTTAAGATTTACCAAGCTATTGTGGACTCGGTGCTGTATTGGGCCCAGGTTACCCGATACGACATCTGCTACGCGGTCAACCAACTCACGAGGGTATGCAACAAGCCGGCGGCGATACATCTGACTGCGGTCAAGCACCTACTCCGCTACCTGAAGGGGCATCCCGACCTTGCCATCGTATACAAAAGAGGGCAGTCCCGGATGACCGGCTACACGGGCGCAACGTTCGCGGCTAATCCGGATAACCGCAAGTCCACTTCAGGCTTCATCTTCTTTATGAGCGTAAGACCCATCAGCTTCGGGGCCAAGAACGCAGTAGATAACTGCGCAATCAAAAGTGGAGGCGGAACTCATGGCACTCAGCTTCGGGAGAGAGGAGACTACCTACCTCTCCAACTTCATTCTAACCCTGGGCTTCAAATCCTTCAGCTCGGTGCCCATCAACTGCGACAGCATCGGTGCGTTGCACGTTGCGGGAAACTCGACGTACAGCTCGAGGACGAAACATATCGCTTTGCGCTTCTTCTTCCTTCGCGAGCTGGTCAAGGGCGGCAAAATCACCATCCACCATGTACCGCCGCAGCAAATGCTTGCCGACTGCGCGACCAAGCACCTCGCTCAAACGCAATTCGGCCCGATCCTGCAACATATCAGGGACTTCTCGTGCTGAACAGGGATTTTTCGAACGAAATATCGAGCATCAACGTCTACGAGGTCGATGCAAACAAGGGGTGATGTCTCTCCGGAACAATGTCGTAGTCTTTAACAGCTGCATCATAGCTGGCACTGCCCCTCTGTTCCTTTAATTCGGGCGGCAGGAACATTGGGAAACCGTTCGGTTCTATGCTTGCTGCGAACTGAAAGGAGTCACTGTTTAAAGAATACTGCTAACATCCTCTACTCTTGGTCGATTAACTGTCTGGAATATTGTGCACGCTTGTTTTCTGGCTTTGCGGACCAGTAGGTTAATCTGCATATAACATGCAGATCGTACGAGGCAGACAGAGACGTTGCGGATTGCTACAACATGCTAGTTTGTTTATCCATTTATAGGTCAACTAACGGATCACTGGAGTACTGTTTTCGCATTTTATTTTATAGCGTACGTAAGGTCCGAGTAGGTTTATGACAATATTACACCCATATTGTCGCCGTTCATACACGGGCCTGAATATGTTATTATAACTTTTCTGCACTGTAGGCCACCTTTCCTGCAACAAAACTCATTGTTGTACAGGGCTTCAAGATTGCAAAGAGTTGTAGTCACTATCAAGCTACGAGCTAGCTTACATATGTAAGTCGTTTGAGAAATTGGGATATTTAATGTCGACTAGTAGTCATTGGCGATGTCACCCCCATCGAGGGGTCGTGTTGGTGTTAGGTACTTCGCTACAAGGAGCGAGCGAGTAGCCTACCGAGTCGCTGGTTGGTAACATTATCGCCTTGGTCAGAACCACTTAGTAGAACGTAGTGCTACTGAAGCATGCATATGGAACATGGTACACATAATTATGCGGTTTATCCAAACGCAGATACGTAATAGAGAATGCGGCGAAATACGAACAGGAACATTCTGGGAATATTGCGGGATTTTCTGAGCGGTTCGAGAAAGCCGAAAACAGTAAGAACGGTATGGAGTACGTTGAACGCCTGGAAGGGTAGCCTTCCTGAGAACGTTGCCAAGTACTTTGAGCGCCCGGAAGCATAGCGTTCTTGAGAACGGCACATATTAATAGTACGTATAACGCCTAGAAGCGTAGAGGTTGACGCTGCTAGCCGACATGGTTCTGAGTTGCTGAGCTCTCCCTCAAGCCCACTCTCGTTTCTGCCTCCAGAATCTTTTAATCTGCCTGAGAGCGCCTTTTCAACATCATCAACATATTTCTTTTTGAGCTGATGTTCGCAACTGGATCTGTCTAACAGCCATCCGAGAGTACCTCTCGGCTATCACCATAGTCGGCCATATCCAACATTTTCAGGTGCTCCTGCTGGTAGTAATCTGGCGGGTAGTAGGGGTCGCTGTACTGCTGTTGCTGGTGGCTCTGCTGCTGCTGGTACTATTCAAAACGCTGCTGCTGCTGTTTCTGCTGCTGTTTCTGCTGCTGCTGCTTATCGTATTCCGCCATAGCCTCAACCGCCTGCCATTGTTCGGGAGTCCATAACCCCAACCCGAGGGCGGTCGTTTCCTTGTCGGTCAGCCCATCTCGCCACTTTTACGTCGCGAGTATGGCTTTGATCCAAGGACTCTCTTCTGCGCCAGGAGCTGACTCAAGACCCATTTTTTCAAGCTCTCACCGGATCTCCCTCAGCACGGCGTCCAGTCCCAGTCCATCCCTAGCGCTCACCCACGGCACGAGTTATCCTGACTTTTAGCCCGCTAGCGTAAGAGGGTAACTCGTGCACCGAGTATGGTACCGCTCAACCTTGCCTCGAGGCGCGGGAGCAAAACAATAGATGGTGTTGTAAAGTCTCGATTATTGTAGTCGGACGAGTTGTTGTGCTGACAGGATTTGTACACTGAGGTCAAGGGGGCGTTCATTGCTCTTCCCGCCTGTTGTTGGTGTTGCTGTTGTTGTTGTCTTCATATCGTTTTTTCTACTCAGCTTCATCAGTACAACCAGTGTCCGTCCTGATTCCTTATCCTGGAGGTACACTGACTCGGTGGTCACAGACTGTGAGACAGAGGAAACCTTTTTTTTTTCGTAAATTCAAGTGTCAAGCAAGTGAAATGCCAGCATACCGGGTACGAAAACACAACAACATAGTAAGCAAGACCGAAGTAGTAAGAACAAAAAGACAATAAGGCCAAAAGTGAAAACACTGACATAAAAAACAGAATATAAACGACGCAAGGACTTCAGAAAGGCTGCTAGACGGAAAACCTAGGTACTCAGGAAGGTCAGATATCTGCTGCGCGGACGAGGTAACATGAAAGAGAGGGAAATATAGGTAAACATCTGTAGGAAGAGCTGGTCGAACCGACACCTAGCCACCGGATTCATCATTTCATTTCTGCATTCGCCGGCAGCTGTATCAGTACAGCTGCCCCTCCCTCTCCTTATCGACGTTCCTGGCGTCCTCCGTTGCGTGCCGCAGCCGGCTCATCTGTGCTTCGTCTCTGTGCCACCTCGCCACGAAATAGTCCGCCGCTTCGACGGCTTCCCCGGTACAACTTCCCGCTTTTCATAGCCACCCTCGGCCATAACAGCGTATCTACTCCGAACAGCAGAGGGGAGCTTTCCATGGACCCCTCGGTGGCTTGAAAAACCCTGAGGTCGTCTGCGAGACATTGGGCCCAGTTCTTTTCCGGTCGGCGTCGTCCTGGGTTCTCCCCACCACCCACTATCCCAAACATCACCCGGCGGGTCAGCTGATCATTGGTATTCCGCTGTACGGCCCCCGCAAAGAGGAGGCGTCGTTTGCGGACGGTCGTCTCAACGCTCTCGCATTTTGCCTTTTTGAGAGCCTTGGCGTACGACATGAGGTGGTCAGTGTGTTGTCGGCGCTGGAAGCCAATTATACGTAGGAGAAGTTTGTGGTGTGCCGTTCGGAGCTCAGCGAAGTGCTCCTGACAAAGAGTCCACGTTACGCAACCCGTACAGCAGGGTCTCCATCACCTCGGCCTTTGGCATATGCGCACTTTTAGAGTGAACGGGGCATCCTCCATACCATACAGTTCCCGTTTGAACCGTTGGTAGCATACCCATGCGAGTCGGATCTGTCGTATGATCTCTGGCGTATTGTCAGCGCTTGCAACGACGAGACCGCCCAGGTACAAAACCTGCATCGTTTGCCTATATCTCTGTCCCGCTTCTTCGATGACGAGCGATGAGGTTCGGAGTGCCTGATTCGGTGTCCCCAGCAGCATGGCCTCCGATTTATTTTCGGATACGGTGATGTCTGCTGCTTCGAAAACGATTACAATGACGGTCGTTATCTTCGCAAGGCCTTCCGCCGACTTGGGCACAATGCCTGCATCGTCCGCGTTAGCATACCCCACACTGACCTCCATACGTAAGTCAGTGGGTCAACCTTCACCCCGTCCTCGCTGAGGTCCTCCTCGAGGTGAGCCAAGTTCCTCAAAAATATATGGGTCTTCCCTGAAGCGTATCAGCACGGCGTCTATCAAGAACACATTGAACAGAATTACAAGTGACAAGACACATCCTTGCTGCAGCCCCTGAGTGATGTCGAACCATTCCGAGT
>JBBMHQ010077731.1:0-12044 GCA_037834295.1 Postelsia palmaeformis
GGGTCGGGTCGGGTCGGGTCGGGTCGGGTCGGGTCAGGTCGGGTCGGGTCGGGTCGGGTCGGGTCGGGTCGGGTCGGGTCGGGTCGGTCTAAGTTGTGTTTCAGTTCGTACGGGTCGGGCCGGGGTTCTTCACCCGCCTCGCCCCGGTCCTGAATTCGGTGTTCAGGACTAGAAGGCTGGAACTGTTCAATTGTGCTTTATAAGAAACGCCTTATTTTTGTTTTTGAGAAAAGGAGTTGAATTTAGAGTCACGGGTAGCGCTGTGATTATTTTGTAAGAATGTCTTGATGAGACTATTGTCAGGCGTCTGCGGAAGGAGGGCCAGTTTGAATGTAGAACACGCTAATCATGGCCCTACAAGCACCACCATTGCCCCTACTCAATGCTCGGGGCATCAGTCGTGGCAAGGTCTTGTATGGTTTCGGCATCTTCGGAGCATAAGCCTTCAACCCGAACGAGGGCGTCGCCAACGCTGTTAGAACCCTCGCGCAGGCTAGTCTACCATGGGGTGACAAACAGTGGGGTGAGTGACGTGGCACGGGCACTAACATCACCGATGTTTTTAAAAGCTCATCAATGCATGATCTGAACCCCTCGCCCAACACCCTGGTCCGAAGGGTATTACAAGCGACGCCCAGGCATTTTACATCCCATGTATAGGGCTAGGCTTTCTACGTGTGGTGCGCCTTTTGTTGCTTGGGGTCTTAGCTTGAGAAACACACATATTTCCCCGAAGCAAAGTTGACGCTTGAGCTCTGCTCGTCGTAAGTGCTAATACATTTGCTAACAAAACTGATAGTAACTATAGCATTTTCTGGGCGTACATGTAGGACCGCTACGTTCCTGTCTCATATTTTACCAACGACCAGAGTTCTAACGGAACCTTTCTTATTTCCAATGTCTCGCCGGCGAGATCGTATCCGCCAACGACTTGCTCTATGAGCGTTCGGCGTACGAGGAGTTATTGGCCGTGGGGCATTCCGATCGCTGCCCGGTGACCCCGCAGCTGGTTCACCACGTTGCCAAACACTTACCCTCGCGACAGGGCGCTGGAATATTTGGCAAAAAAATAGAAGCAAATAATAAAACTGCAAACATATACCAAGTACGTATGTTCGTTGTTGTTGATGTATCGCTCTACCTCGTCACACATATTTTACCATGAATAACGGGAGCATTAGCTCGGCTTCACAGGGAATGGTACTGGTTAACGCGTATGCCCACGGCACGCCCCAAAAAGTTGACGCCGTATATAAAAGTAGGTACATACTTCTTGACACAAAAAGTTTTTTTCCGGATGCTGACACCCCCCGTGTAGCCAAACCCGCTGTCAGGAAGACCACTTTCCCCCCGACCGTCAATATTGTTACAACAGGCCTGGCCCACATTCGTTTTCTCTACTTACATTCAATGTCTATCCCACAAAATTGGTACTAGGTCGTTATGCGCCGGGGCGGTGAAACAAACAATTGTAATCACTGAGATTAATATGATATCTGTTTCGCGTGGGCCGAGAGTTGACCTGACGGAATATGGCCCTCCGAGGATGTGGAAAATTTGTGATTATGGTTGTACTTCTTCACTGACGACACTCCTACCGGTATGTTGACAGTATGACGTTATTTTGCAAATGCCGGATGATCTATTCTTTTTTTTTTCTAAAAAATCCATCCTGCTGACGGTGGAATGCATTCGCGGGGTCTGGGGTGTTCAGCCCCGCCGCGGTGGTAGGAACGCACACACAACGCAGCAACAATTGGATAAGAGAAAGAAACCTTATTTTTTGTGACATGTGAACAAATATACCGAGCGCGAACATGTTGGCGGTGCTTCCATCAGATATATAAATGGGGCTCTCCAACGGGGTTCGTAGTCAACGGAAAAACCGAACAATTCAAAGAACAAACGACCTTATGCTCGTGTACTTCGTCTCGAAGGAAATATGTAGGAGGCAATGGTCAAGTGACCAAAGCAAGCAACTAACAACTACGCCCTCTGCCGCATTGACCCATCCACCCCGTGCTGGTGCGTGACTGTTGCTCCAATCGGTTCCGGTGAATGTATGCACACCTAGACACTATCTGTTCTCCTAAACGTCAGTGAGACTTTCTCCTCTTCAAACGCCGAAACTACCAGCTTTAGCGAGAAGGAGCAATACATAACCTTGCTCGGAAGCCTCGGCAAGGCTGTCGCTGCAGGCGCGGAGGCCGGGGAAAATCTGGACGACGTCAGCGCCGGACACCTTGGTCTCAAGGTAGAACCGATTCGACTCTCACAAGGTTGGCTGCACGTCGAGAAGGCAGCGATGTAGATCTTCAGTATCTTGAAGATTTCCTTCAGAGAGACTGCGCAAGCGCGTGTATGACACAGATCCAGAAATCACATTCTGTAGACCGCGCAAGTTTCACAACTTCTGCCGTACGACATTAGCTGGATCATGCAGATCACGAAAAACTGTACTACCACATTATCATATCTCTTCGATGAAAATATGGTCGATAATACGTCGGAGGTGAGCATTTGTTTTTCTCTCGACCCAGAATATACAACCATTCGTCTTCAACACTACACAGTCAACGCTGCACAGCACCGATTGAGCCCAAAATATTGCGGTATTTGACGCAAGATACCCACCACGGGGGATGCTCGTTTCGTGCTTCATTTCGTTCTTCATATGCCGGGGTTGCTGTTTCTGGTGTTCGGGTGGTGTCTGAACGCACCCCGGGAAACGTAAGCATGGCCCATTTTGGGGGTATTGTTTGCAATGACCAGGGAATCGTTTTTCCGAGGAATAATGGTGTCTAAGCTCCACGGGAAGTGCGGTAGATCACGTCCAACACGGTGAGATCAAACCGCTAACGAGTCCTACAGCTGAATCCGGAATGTCTAACGAAACGAGCCCGGATAATGACGCGGTCGTTGCAATCTGATACCTTGTATTTTTCTTGAGCGAACTTCGTGTAGGTGTGTGGGTGATGTGTGTCGTTCGATCGGCAGTGTCCGATCGCCTTTATTTATGTTTCGTCTTTGGTTTTGTTTTGTTGCAGGGGGTTTCGACCGTCATCACAAAACATTGGACGACGCGTTCCAGGTAGATACCAGTGCGAGGTGCCTGTGGCGAGAGCTGCGCCAATGTTTATTGACCGCATTCCCCAGAAGCCCAAACTGTTCGGCGCTGGCGATGTCAAATTGTCTGTCGGTTCGCCGCTCCCCTGTCGTCGCCACGATGGAGAGAGCAGCACCAATGGAAAATATCGTGCTTTATCAACTGTACGCAGTTTCTCAGGAAAAAGCGTTACAGCGTAGAACGTACCACAGTCCTGGTCTATCCAAAGTGCCTGTTGACTGAGTAGTGCCCGCGAATAGCTGGGCCCAGTTGGGATTTATCAGTGTGGTGATGCCGGTAGTTCGTCGGTTGTCGTTATAGAGATGCAGTGCTCCAGGCATTGCACCTGTCCAAAGGTGTTAGACCATTATCAGATCCTAGAGTGTAGTTTTTAAACAATGCAGCAACCAGATTGGGTTTTGGAAACAATAGAAACAGTCAACGACGAAGAGCTCGTTGGTTACACAGCCGAACCCGAAGGCTCTAGCCGAGTGAGAATTCGCTCCGTTTGGCAGCCGTAGCACAGCGCCACTTAACGTATACCAGGTACATAGTACGGTTAGAAACGCATTTTTGATCACTTTTTGGAAGTGGAATTATGTTCGTGGGTTGGGACTGGTATTGCTCGGGAAATTCGCTACAAGAAACCCAAGCACAACCACATTTTTTTATAAGCACCCTAGCGAGTACTACGCTCGTGACCTCAGCACCTGGCACCCTATTTGCCGAGGCGATTATTTATGGCACTTGTCGCTGGTTTCGTAGACCCCATCCCCTCTTCTGAACGTCACCCATATGGAATATGTCGATGACGGTGGTGACAGTGCCTGTCTTGCACAATACGACCCCTCTGGGCCCACGTGCTTCTGACCTCACAGGATTCCCCAACTCACTGGTCCTACGGCAGGGAAACTGTTTTTATACCGGTGGCCGACATCCTCTTCTTCTCCTCACGATGCCGACGAAAGCAAGTTGTGGTCGAGACAGTCAACAGTTTCGCGGAGCCAACAGTGTACCATAAGCCTCTCCGTTCTTCCCCCGTAATGGCGTGCCTATACGTTCGAATGTCTCCACTTGGTGCATAGGGCTCCGGCCACCTGTTCGTTTCCGCTGGGTACAGTGCGTGTAGACCACTCGGGATGCACCTCATATGAAAATTGTCTCGAAACAAGTTTTGTTTTTGCAGCGCGACAAAATCGAGCCCCTAACGCGGGGCTCCATGCTTCAAATGAATGGGCCAGTGTGAATTTAGCCGCCCGGCCCGCAGGCGTGGATACATAAGTGACACCCCCCAGCAGTTCTCCGTCCCGGACTATTAGGGTTGCGAGAGGATATGATCATTCGCTTACGGGAATGCACGACATCCCCGCTGTCTCCAGCAATACCGAAGCATTGACCAGCTGAGGAACCAGCCAACATGGTGTGGGTCTCATTGATAATTTTAGCTTGTTGGTTTGGAATATTCAAGGCGTGCGACGATGATCGGGTTAGCATCTTGCGGCCAACATCGTTTTCACTGGCAGGGATCTTTAACCCGGTGACCCCGGAACATAAACCGTGACTTATTTTTATGATTCGTGATCTCACTTTTGTGTAAACTATGAGGGCGCTTCTCGGGTTGCGCTTTCATATTTTTTCGAAAGGCGTTGTCTAGGCTGAGGCCCCTCAGAAAACGTAAGGTGTGGCCGTGTGCTGCGGTAAGGTGAGAGGGGGCTTGCCCTTGAATTTGTTCAAGCACCTGACTTGATAACCATATAGGATCCCCCATGCCTCACCTCAAACTGACTCTCTGAAGAGGTTCAGCTGGCTCACCGCGGTGAACGATCAATCTCATGGGCCACGCAGTTGAAACATGGTCAGTTTTCAAAACACAATAGGATGATATCGGTGATTTACTCAACGGGGACGTAAACAATCGAAGATCTATTTAGTCAAAACGTGATATCTATATTGTACTATGCGTCTATGCTCCACCTAGGTAATTATTGAGGGGATCACGCGAGAATGTCTTTTCTTGTTACTTTATTTTTGCCTAGAGTACACGGAGAGCTTTCCTCGTCGTGGTGAGTATGCCTACAAGCAGAGCCCCCATTGCCGTAACGTGATTTCCCCCTCTTACAGCAGGTTTGTCGTGATATATGATGAACGCGATTTACCATTGATAGACGTACCCCTGATCAGTGATACTGATCCCAGGTGGCAGCTTTTTGGAATTGGAAGAATGAAGCCATGGGTGCAATTCCTGACGAAAGTTGGTTCGGGTTTCTATTTTCAACGTCGCCAAACCAGATGTACTCATCTCGTGGTGACAAAACTTCGCTTTGGCTCAGTTTTTTCTGGGCGGTTGCTATGATGCAGTTGCTGTAGAGTACACGTTTTCTAATATTTCATAGCGCAGGGAAAATAGCCCATAGATAACTCGGTCGGGTGGCACAAACCCGACGATGTAGCGGCACCACGATGTCACCGGTCCGCATGTCTGCTTGTGGGTTTATAAAGCCAAGGATGGCGATGACGCACCGCCTCGTGGCTGCGAAAGAAGAGAGCATTTCGCGCCTCACTCCTGATACGATCAATCGGGGTAGGTGGCGCGGACGAGCGTATTCGGGAATCATCTTTCTTGTAAAATGTAAACATTCTGCATGCGAGGAGGAGAAGCTTCGGGACATAAAGCATCGCCCCTAAAAGACAATGCTCAGTTGCCTCACGCGATTGAGGCACGTCTTCCACAAGCGCGTACAAGTAAAAACGGCCGTTACAAGTTTCATTGAGACCGAGTCCCTTACTCAGTGACAGCCTACTTATTGCCGTCTTGTTTTCCTGCCCCGCGCCATCGCGCCGCAGGCAGCAAAGGTAGCCCCGTCCTCGGTGCCCACGGCCGTACTGAACGTGCCTCAAAGTGCAACCCAACTGTCGTTCGAAGATTGGGCTGTGGAGGCGGACAACGACGAGGCTTCCGCGTACGTGTTCGCGGTGACATCGCTTGGCGATCTCGGCCCTCAAGGTTGGTGAAAAGGCCTCAATGAGGAAGGCTGTATAGCTGGTTCGCAACACTCACGTCGAACCATCCAAGGTGGTAGCCAGAGATGCATGTGACCACGGACGTATGCGTACGGTAACATTGCTCGGGACTCCTCCATTGTGGAGCCCCCCACCTGCCGTGGGCTGTTGCACCCTAACACCTGACCTCGACAAACCTGAGCGTAAAGCCCCGATGGACAGGTGTCGGTTTTTGATTTTTCCCCCTTCCCGCAGTACAGCAGTCTCTTCTGGCCCCCTCCCGCACACGGTACGTGTTTGGCGTTCTGTCGTGTGGACCTTCGAGCACATTTTTCTTTCGCCGACTCGTCTAGAATCCTGCAAGTGCCACGACTTGGGAGAAGTATCGAAAACTAGAGCAAAAGGCAAGTGATACCCCAGCGATACTATTGCGGTGAACCACATTAGTAGTGATAGGGGCGCATCATGAAGACAATCAACCTTTGTACCCCAGTCAATATACCTAAGCATATTAGGGTCCTGAGTACTGTGTTTCCCCCATCAAGAGGTGTCCACGATAAACTTGTTCGGAGCCGGTCTTCTTGTTGACTTTTGGATAGTTTTCTACTAGATTTTTCAAAGGGAAGTCGCAACCCCCCATGCACTACTGTTGTGGAGAAACGTGACCCAAAACACAACTTATAGCTCTTGGACTGGTTGACATTAGGGGTTCATCGGGAAACGAGATAACTTGTGTTTGACCAGGGCCTTCAAGTTATCTTGTTCAGCGAGCCAGGTCCGCACTTTTGAAAGTTTTCAAACATATCCCATAACCCAACCTAGTTTGAGTGTCGCAAACATCCTATCTGGTACCGGGTAGGTCGATTTTCGTGCCGGGGCTCTGTTATCCAGTAGCAGATGAAATAAATGAGACCTTCCCTTGCACCCAGATAAGAATCGACGCATGCGCAGCTACGACGAAAGTCACCCACGCCACTCACTATGTTGCCTAGGCTATACTTTTAATAATAGCATTTCGTCTCAAAAAGTATAAACCGTTTGTATATATTCTTGCATAAAGTATTAGTAGTAGCGTAAAGCACGACAGCGCGAGTTAGCAACATTCAATACTTATCCAGGAGCAGTGGACACGCTCACCTCGATTTACAATCAATACAAAGCCACGTACCGGAGGAGGAAACGACACTTATGACAATGGCTTGTCCAGAAGACCCCTGAGTTAGGCGGGAAACTAAGAGTGATGGGGAAAACGAGATTAACATTCAACTAAACGGCTGCTAAAGTTAGAGTCAGACGACGGTACCAGACAAGTAACCGCTGGTTACCTGACGTTATAATAGTCGCAGGGTATCTACCACTGACGCGTAAGGAGAAGCCTCTTATTCCGTCTTACATTTGAGGCTGCTCGGCGATCTCACGCCTGCTTAAGGTTTGCGAAGCGCCGCTGAGATTAATAAGCAATGCCAGGATAGGTATGCCGTTTTTTGGTTGTAATGTTGTCGAACTGGTTGGGCTAATAAACAAAGAACCTAGAGGTTTGCTTTCCTCTGATCACTTCACGACGAATGTAGGGCTACCGAATATATACGTCTGGTGGGTCGCCCGAAAAAAACTTCGTCAAAGTCGTGATTTTTACTGAGATAATGACCTCCTCACGTGAGTAGCTCAGACGAAAAAGCCCTTAACCTTACAGGAGCTTTCCAAGTAGTCGCCATCGCCATCGGAAGGCGGGCCTGCTGTTCTCGTCCTGACGATGCCATGAAATAGCACGGTCACACAACAGGCTCTTCAGGCCCCACTCTTCGCCTTCCCTATTTTTTCACGAGTAGGGCTCATACCTTTCGTCCCTCATCGCCTCAGGTCCAAGTGTAGCACGCATTGAACAATGACTACGTTTGCAAAGGTTCTACTGTCCACGGTCCAGAACAAAAGCAGCTTGACCGCGCCCGTAGGGCTTAACGTACGGAGCCACGTCCTGCGCCACTCCAAACAAAACCAAGCAGTCGGTTCCGCCATTCGTCATGTATATGGCTGCACAAAATTTGCTGTAGGCCGTACCCAAAATCGTGCAACATGTGCGTTATGGCGTGCTTCCCCCAGCTAGCCCCAGCCCTGCCGCCGCAACACAAACACTACCTGTGCCTATACTTGCAACGCCCAGACCCCGCCCTACCGCTACTCTCAACTCCCACCATTCCTCCACCCGTAATCCTATCTCCAGCGTTAACCGAAAACCTAGCCTTACTACTAGCCCGAGGACTGAGGGGCTATATTCCGACAAACGCTGGGGGACCAACATGCGAAGGCTTTTACAGCACCCACCCTTAACCCGACCCCATACCCTAGCACATATCTACGCCCACTCCTAACCTTAACTCAACTTCCTACCCTCGCCGTATCCAACCCCTTTCCCTAACGTTACTCTGCACTCACTCCTAACGCGAAACCCGACCCGGACTCTCGCTCACCCTAACGCGGGGACAGCTGCACTCACTCCTAACGCGAAGCCCGACCCAAACTCTCACTCACCCTAACGCGGGGACAGGAGGGTGCGAATCCAGCTAGCTCTTGGGGACTGATAGGCGAGGCCTATGTCAGCTACCACCCATAACACTACCCGCTACCCTCCCCGCCTCCACAGCTCCTCTTCACTTTGACCCTACATTGTATTGTATCATAGCACTATACTATACCTCGCTCTACGCAACGCGTACGCCCCACCATGTGCCCTAACTTAAACCCCACCCCTATCGCTAATCCTAGGGCTGGACGGAGCGACAACGATCAACGCATGGGGTCCGACAGGCGAACCCTTGCTAGAGCTGGGAGACCCAGTTGTCCTCTTCATGGAAACAAGTGTAAGCTCTAATGGGAGGATACAACAATATAGCTCTCGCTACACATACCTTTATACGCGCAATGTGTCCATAAGGCATACGTCGTGGTATATCAGTCGGCGCATGACATCAACAGGTTCTTCATACCTTTTACAGCAATTACGGGGAGCCATATTAAATAGGACCAACGGTACACACAAGCACCTATATGTTCCGCTATTTTTACGGAGAATATTTGGTCCTATCAACTATGGTATGCCCCGTAATAGCTACTTTGTCCAAAGGCTACTTATTCATTGGTATACGCCCACACTGTGCAAGGGGGAAGGGGTTCGCCCACTGGTGTAGGACGGATGGTGGCAGCTACCGTCACCCTGGATGCCCTCGGGCTGGTGGACAGGGTCATCGAGAATACCTACGTTATATTTGTGGAGTCTGTTTTCTGTTGCCATTGGAATAACGAAGCATATTGAGGAGGGGAAATCGGTCGGACTGCGTGGACGTCCAACTTCAGGTCTGTCTGGCTTCACCAAGTTTCCAATGAGCTCTTAGATAGTAGGTGGCGATGTAAATTGGTATCTCTCTCGCACTGCTGGCATCATGAGGAGCACGGGTGCATGGTTGTGCGGCGAATCGTCTGCACACCTTGAATGCAGGCCCAAGTACACGCCTCAAGTTATAGCAGCTTACACATCCGCTCAAACTTTCTTATTTTGATTCATATACTCCTCGTCTTCGGTAAATTTGACAGCCCCTCTCGAGCATATACACATAAACCCCCCCTTGTGTGCTGTCCTTTGAAATAGCGCACATTACTACTTGTGTCATCCCCCTCCCTATGCACCTTCATACGATCAATATATCTGGTACACACAAGAATATGATACTTAGTCGGCAGTTGTTCTGTTTAGGAACAACGGCGCGGCCACAACTACCTTGGCCAGAACGTGACGTGTGACCGATGACGATAGTGCTACGCGTCCATGGGAACACATCAACGAACCAGCTTTGACACTATTTCCCCAATATATCTCGCGGGCTCAGGCGTTCGTCGTGGGTTGCTGTGTGCTGACGGCAAGAGCCAGTCATTGTGGGAGTCCTCCCAACCAACGTATGTAATGCGCACGACAACCCTCCTCCCCTCCTCTACCTTCTAGGGTAGGACGATCGCGTGGAGCTCCGGAGGTAGCGTTCCTGCTTGCCTCGCGTGGTCCGACAGCGACGGAAATTGGAAAGGAGATGGCATTGGTGTGGATACCGTCAGTGCTGGGGACGACGGGGCTGCCAACGTGACCTGCCGGACGTATCACCTCAGCACCTTCGGGACATCGGAGATCGTTGGATCGTCGCTCGACTTTGTCGTCGACGACCTTTTGTCGGATTTAGAGGTCTTGCGAAAGGTGGGCGGTAAAAATCAATCGCGCCACATGTAGATGTAGCCCCCAGCCAACCTAGGAACACCTTTTTGAGGCACCATTGAATCTTGAGGAGGCGTTGACTCATGAAACGCAGAGAATTACAGACTTTTTGTAAAGGGTTTTCAGACCGGTGCAGATCCTCGACCGATCAGGTGTAAAATTACCGTTTGGGACTCCTGCCACGATACGGGCAGCACGTGTTCTCAGGAAAGAGTTCGTCGGGATCATTCACCATTTGTTTTGTTCCAAGTCAGCGACAGGGTCAGTTTCAGTAGGGAACCCCTGGCACGAGGACCGTCTTGATCTTTGACAGGTGGGGGCTCCTACTCGTAGCGTAGCATTGGGGAGGCGGCACTTGGGACGCCTGACGTCTGGTGCATCTTTGGAACGAAACCTGCATATATCGGATTCGCGAGATGGTCACCACTGTTCTGCCGTATAACGTCGCTGGCAACTTCCACGCAACAGCAGTATGTTTCAAGCGAGCCTGCCCGCTAATGCCTGTGTACGCCCGACGTTCGGTCGACTTTCCTCGCGAAGACGAAGATACGTCGGCTAGAAAACACATGTGTGTGGTTTGTGTTTGCTTTACAGTTCTACCCACGGCAACGTGAGAGGACAGGGAAATATCGTGTTTTTCCCCCCGATACTCTAACGCGTTTACAACTGCGCCTGCATTTGGGGAATATGCCACTTGGTACCGTAGGGGTGGAGGCGTTTGCCGTGGCAAAACGCGGGACGGGCCCGTTCCCAGAGAGCACCGTTTCTCCATGTAAATATAGGAGTCCTTCAGCACATCCGCTGGCGGAGCTGTTACGCGCAACATGTAGGCCACGAACCATACGGTAATGATGGTGCTTAAATGTGCGAAAGAAGCCGCAGACTACCGCCCGACGTCAACCGGTCGTCACAGCTTGAACCAAACGCCCCAGAACGAGCCCGGGAGGCTCTAAAGACCCTAGCCCACCTATATGTACTGGCCCTGGTGCCTACATGCTTGGTTTTCAACCGTGTCTCCTCTGCTACCTTACGCTCAACCCTAACACTGACCCCGAGCCTACAATGACCCGTGCAATGACTAGAGGTACTCAGAAACATCTTGGCGAAACAAAATCCGACCTACAATACGTTTATAACCGAAGTTCCGGTTTGGGGACAAACCATATTAATTCTACGTAGTTCGTTCCCCAGAACGGGACTGCAGTCCTCAAAGGGTGAGGAGCAGTGACAAACTACTCAAGTAAGGCATTCTTTATCGTTGTCAGGCCATTCATGATGTACAAAATTCTTTGTGATACAAACCTAGGCCAGGTGATTGTTCATCTCGATTATCGGGGTTCGATCAGCTTTATTGAGACCCAGAGAGCTCCACTCGCCGGGAACCTGTAACGAAAGAACCGCGACACATTTTTGTTGGATGCTTATCTTCCTGTCGAGTCTGGGCCAAGTCGTAAGCCTAACGAACATAAAGCAAAATAGCCATCGTCCAAAAACAAGGTTTAGGTAAACGAAAAACAAGAAACTCGACAACCATCGCGGACAGTGGAAAAACAATGCCCATATCGCCTGTTACTCTTGACCAGGGCCATATCACAGTACGGGACGGGGGGGGGGGGGGAGGTGTCCTCGATAGGAGATGTGTACTCGATCTCATGCATGGCCGTAGTCGTATGACCATAGACC
>JBBMHQ010077753.1:0-25459 GCA_037834295.1 Postelsia palmaeformis
AGGATAAGGAATCAGGACGGACACTGGGCGTACTGATGAAGTTGGGTAGAAAGGACGATTTAATGTGAAGACAACAACAACAACAACAACAACAACAACAAGTGGCAGAGAAGAAGCGAGCCTCTGGCGTCACCACCTTCAATCTCAGAAGCCAAGAGCCACATACTCCACAATAAGCAGTGGTACCAACCAGTGCGCAACTGTCGTTCGGAAAGACCAAACGGACACTCTCCCTGGCTCTCTACACAGTAGTGACGAACCAAAATGACCCAAACTTTACTCCTCGACCCAAATTAACCACAGTACTGGCGAGAAAAAACTGACATCCACGACAAGGAAAATACTCTCCCTTAATCCCTCACGAAACTATTGCAATCACAGTTAAGATGACAACGAACAGTGGTCGCACCGAAAATAAACACGCTCAGTCGAAACAAATCATGCCAGGGATCGCGAGGTTCCCCCAAGAAAAACTTTCCTCGGTCGCTCACTACCACCGCCATAGATACACAGATCGTAACGGTAAACACGAGATAGCTTACTTACATCGTTTTTCACGTAGTTTTTTTCTGGCACAGCAACTACCCGGAATTATAGTCTCTTGTGATGCATCATGAAAGCGAATTTTCCTCGTTTTTGGTTCCCTAAGGTTTACCAAGGGATTCTGCAGCGGAAATTCGAAACCGGCCTGTCTCTAAGAAGGAAACTCCAATTCTCGCAAAATCTGGTCCCAAATCGCTCCCGACGCTGACGTGTATAATGCACAAATCGATAGCGGACACACATACGAGCAGTCGGGCCAACAGTCGAATTCAATGGAGCCCTGCGCTTTGAACCACGCGACCCAGTCTCACCCGCGGGACCATCGCTTATAGACAAACGCTTCGGCCAGAATTGGTACGAGCAACGAAATATTTCGCATTTTGGCTACAGAGGGTCGATCGTAACAAGAGTGATATCACCTTGTATAAGCATAATTAAGGTCGTTACCCGCCACTCGCAAACAGCCGTGCAAGAACGCTTCTGGCTGCAAGGTCTTGACCCCATGGGGTTTACTGTATGCTTTATTGATATTACGTTTTACGGCAGGGTCGCTTCCTGATTCACAGTAAATCCCGCAATTGGTACACTTGGGGTCTCTAGAGCTGATTCAGAAAACCTGTATGGCTGTCCGTCTATTGTCCGATGCGGATTACTTTAACGTCACCTACGGACAAATTCATTACAAAACGACTACGCCCTTGCCGCACGCGTCAGGCCGAAGCCTTCGCAGAGGCGATCGTCACGGCCCAAACCACACCTCATCGAATGCCCTGTGTGTGGAGTTATCAGAGTTGACTCCCAGTGTCTCAATCGGGGTGACGGGTCGAGTAGCAGCAATCGCTCGCCCGAGGCCAGCGGAAGAACTGTTTTCGAGTCTGTTTCCAGGTGGAAAAATTGGGGAAATTCTGTTTTCTACTGTGCTGCAAGCGATAAACGACAGAACAAAAACAAGGATTGTCCTCCGTCCCCGCCTCCTTGCCGCTTCTCTCCGTCCGTCCCTCGCTCCCTCTCTCTTCCTTCCTCCCTGCTCCCTCCCTCCGTCGCCCCCTCCCACCCTCATTTTCTCCTTCCTCCATCCCTGCCCCCTCCTCCTTGTTTTCTTTTTTATCCTTGGACGGTCACGAAACAATACGGTTTTCAAAGTTCGTAATGTTTTTTCGGTATGAACACCGTTCCGAGGTTTTGTAATTCCTTTCGGTTTTTGTTCCGTAGATGTTTCAGAACGGTAAGGGTCCCTCTCAGCCCTTTTAGGTCTGCAATTCCGTTTTGAAGACAAAGCACTTGGAATTTGACTGGTTTGTCCCGAAAATGGGACTGCACTCCTAAACGTGCGGTTCCATTGAGTGCGGGACCCCGAGCAAAAAATGCGGTGAAAGTATTAATAGAGGTACTTACAGGAACGAGGTGACGTTTACCGCCTCCCTCGGACAAACTTGATCTACTCCAAATACGAACCCCCCGTCGTTTTTAGGCATACATGGTTTCCATCGATGCGACCGTTTTATTGTTCCTCGCGGTTCTCGAGCTCTTTCTTCGAAAACTCTCCGGTCCAAGGGCGCCAATTGCCGCTGAATGTTCTACCCCGCGTCCGGATACGAAGTACGTAGTACGTATACTGCTGTTTTGGTGTAAATAAACTTATTAGGTACGCATACATTCACAAGCTAAGGCTCTTTTTCCCTCCCAAGCGTATCCTCAACTACGTAAATCGATAGACATATACCCATACGACGCTTTCGGAGTTCCCGTCCTGCTGATACCTGGAATTTTAATTTATACGTACGCGTCGATCTACGTACATATAAACGGGCTAACAAAAAGCCCCTGCAGACGACAACAATAGCAGTGTGTGATTGACGGCGGCCCGTTTCCCTTCAACCGCCGTCGTGCCAAGGACCCCGAAGCCCACGTACACACGTACGGTATGCATGCAATTGACGTAGAAACGGTGTACATAAAAGAAAGCGGGCATGTGACGAATTGGGTTATTAATCGAGTCCCCGAACGTGGAATAGCCCATGAACCCTTCGGTGTGTGCTGAGGATGACAATAACCTACTCCTTGAATTCTGCAGCTTCAAAATTTGTCTTCCTCGTATAAGGACTTGTATACCGGGCATGCGGCCAAACAAACCCGGCTAATAGTACGCGCGATCGAAGTATAGTTCACAGCTTGCAAAGATGAACTGTATGTTGTAAAATTTCAAGAAACATTCACATTACTTCGTGGCTAGAACACAATGCAATCAGTTCAAACATTTCGAACAATTGAAAACATGTTAGTGGAAGACTGTCCTGATTGTCAACACTATCTAGACAAAAATTCATCCCATTCAAGTGCGGCTGGGAGTTTTCAGTTCTGCGGAGATCCCACCTGAGTGCGATACCTTTGAGTGGCCACGTGCGGTGAAAATAGATAGGCACCGATTCATCCCACTTAAGTGCAACTGTCGCACTCAATCAGGTGGAACCGGTCCCGCGGTAGCCTCCAGATTGTTTCGTGCTGGTGCAGGACAGCAGTATGCCCCTATAGAGACGAGGTGACATACACCGCCCCCCCTCGTACAAATTATCAGTTTGTAGAACTGAGTGTCAGTTTTGGTAAATGCAGATTTGTCTGTATGTCTGTCTGTCTGTGTGTCTGTCTAACCGCAGTCACAAGGAAACTCCGACCCTCGCAGAATCTGGTCCCAGACTGCTCCCGATGCTGTCATGTATACCGTCGAATCGATATAGCGAACATACATACAAGCAGCCTCGGCCAACTTTCCGGTTCAACGGAGCCCTGCGCCTTGAGCTACGCGACCCAGCCTCGCCGGAGGGATGAGTCGGTACGAGCAGCGAAATATTTCGCAAATCGACTACAGCGCATCGATCGCAACCAAAGTGAGATCACCTTACATAAGCATGGCTCGCTCAGCGCGGCTGGCTGCAGGCGTTATTGAGGTCGTTACCCGCCGCTCGCAAACGGCCGTGCAAGGTCGCTCCTAGTCGCAAGGTTTTTACCCCATCGAGTTTCCAATATATTGGAGGGCGTTGTTCGGCAGGGTCGCTCCTTGCTCCACGGTGAATGGTAGAGGCAATTTTGCAGTGTTGGGGCCTGAAAAATCCGTGACGTAGGCCAATCAAACACACCACACTGCAATCAATTTCGTGACGTAGATTAATCACACTCACAGACAAAGCTGATTCTGCCGCCGAATGCAGCAGATTGTGAAGCCGAGCGCAGCAGCAGAAGCGCCTCACGGAGGTTAGAAAGCTCGATGGAGGAAGCACCTGGCGATCCCAGGGCCAACCCGACCGGGGACACTATTGGAGTTGATCAATTACGTGACTGGACAATCGAGGGAGAAGCTGCGGTGGAACCTGCGGTAGCAGGCTGCAAGGGAAAAAAGAGACTGCGAAAAAAGAGCGAAGGATCGACAGGAAACTACTGAGAGGGAGATATCGAGGTGCGAGAAGGTGCTGGAAGACACCAAAACTCGCAAGCAAGGACGCCACAAGTGAGTAGTAGAAGGGTGTGCATGGGTCTGTGGCGTTGTCGAGATTGAATTTACGGCGTACTAGCAGGTTTATTGCATGTTACCAGATACATTATGTTGTGCATTCAACTATAGCCGGAAATATAATACCCGTTTGAGATTTCGATAAGAAATCAAACGGTGATTGTATCCTCGTCCATTGTGTGTATTTTTAGTGTAGTACCTGGTACACTCCAGAGCTGCAGCAGTGCCCACAGTAGCATTACATGTTACGTACATGTATGCAGCCGTAGTCGTGTGACGTAGTCGTATTTTACCGCGGTAGGCCCACACAGCAGTAGACCTCACACAGAAGTAGGCGTATAGACTCCTTCACTTCGTTCGGCATCAATTGCGCCTCTCTAACCCAGTATTTTTTATAAGGTCTAGAGCGTAACGTCCGAACTCCAGACTGAACGTACGGAATCGCTCGCATCCTCTGCCCCATTCGGACTCCTTGCCGTTCTATTGTCAGCGAGGGGGGACGACACAGACCTGCAGAACGGCATCCTTCCTGGCAAGCGGGTAAATCAACCACAACCGACAGCGAATGAATTGCGAAGCCTTGGAGCCAGTGTGTTCTCTCGACATCTAGCTGCCCCTGGGAGTATACGGCCGGTGGGTCTGGGCGGGCGTTCACAGGCTACGCAACGCGTTTCGAGGAAGGTTGACAAACAGACTGACCGTTTGCGTGATGGACAGGGCAGTGGTGGAGGAGGAGCTGGAGCCAGAGATTCTGAGGGGTACGATTCACGCTGGCACCAGGAAAAGGAGGAGGAGGGGGAGAGGGATGGGGATGGGGAAGGCGAGGCGAAGGTGGACAAGGAGGCCGGGGAAGCGGTCTACTTCAACATGTCGCCGGCGGTGGAAACACGGTGCCAGCAGGTGAGCCGTATTCCCCGGTCAGGCTCACGAACACCTATAAACCTGGTGCAGTAGGTTTTCCTTTGCTGCCGTTGTCTGCACGCGCTTTCAAGTCGATTGGAGCGTGATGACCTTGTCTCCTCCCTATTGTGCAGGTTTCAGGTTTCAGTTGCTTGCTGAAATGGAGGGCTGGCGAAGGTGCAGGTACCTGTCGTCCGACTTATCGACCCGCTGAATTGCTCGTCGAACACACGTCTGAAAGGGTATCCGTTGGTTATACATCACCACCTGCTAAACCACTCAGTCAGCTGGTTATATAGCACTACCTACTAGACCACTCAGTCAGCGCTGACTGAAGGGTCGAGCAGTTAGTGATATATAATCAACATAATGTAAGGTATAGAGTTCGTGGCATCTGGCCGACTTAGTAGTAGTAATCATCGGCGACTTCCCCTCGCCAAATGCTACGGGTGTCTAAAGGCATACTATCATAATTATTCATATTGTCTCCAGCGCGCACGCTCGAAAAGATCAAACTACGAAGTCGACGAGATTTGAACTCACGACACATCATTTGTTGATTTTATAGTACTACCTGCAAGACCACTCAGTCAGCGCTGACTGAGTGAGCAGGTAGTAGTGCTATATAACCGACAAAATACGAAGTATATGTTTTAGAGTTCGTGAAATCTCGTCGACTTAGTAGCAGCGATCTCACTGCCCATGCTTTGCGACGCGGCGTTCTTTTGCTTTGACCAGCTGCGAGGAAGCTCGTCGAGGGCGCTGCCAAGAATGTGCTCGTGCGCTCGAAATTCCGACGCAAGGGCAAGGACTACCTCGAACTCATGGAGAGACTTCGAAGCGGTTCGTACCGACCTTGCGACGATGTTGCGCCTATCGTCCCACCTAGCGCGCTCCCACCCCTGCCGTAGAGCAACACCAGCACCAGCAACAACAAACGGGTCGCTGCAGAGCCCCTTGTTGCACCTTACTCGGCAGGGCCGTGTTCTTTACGCGGCAGGACGACTGCAACCATTTGCTCCTTGCCTGACGGGGAAGGAGGTGTGGCATCTGCACAAACTTCCGGTGGAGCGGCTGGGGATACCAGAACGGGGGGTAGGACGAACGCCAGGTGCCCTATACGCAAGCAAGGCATGTTGCTGCGGCCAACCTACAGCCAATATCGATGGGTGGCTTCGTTAGTGACGCTGACCAACACCGAGGGGCGGGTTCGAGGGGGAGTTGTATCAGGCGTTGAGGGAGTTGCCGGATTGGGTGTGAGCCGGTTGGCCCCTGGTGTAGGGGGGACGACGCCAGGTGTAGGAGGAGTTGCACCTGGTGTCGGATCGACAGATGTGATCAGCCAGGTTGCTCAGCATGCGGGGGGGGTTGCACTTAGCAAGTGAGAGGTGGCTCCGGGTGTCGGGAGGCCGGTATTTGGTGTCGAATCGGCGGGTATGGGTCGAGCGGTACAGGGCGCATGGGGAGTTGTACCTGATGTCAAGGGGCTTTTTCGGGATGTTGGAGGACTCGTGTCGGCACTTGGTGTCGGGGCTTCCTATGATGTTCGGAGGACCCGTACCGGCACCTGGTATGGAGGGGCTTATACCAGGCGTTGGAGGAGTCGGACCGGCACGTGGTGTCGGAGGGCTCTTACCGGGTGTTGGAGGACTGCCGGCATCTGGTGTCGGGGGAATCTTACCAGGTTTTGGAGCACTCGTACCGGCACCTGGTGTCGGGGGACTCTTATCGGGTTTTGGAGGCCTTGCATCGGGTTCAGAGGGATGCTGGCAAGGTCTTCTATCAGCTGGGTTGGGGGAGTAGACGCCCAAAGGAAGTAAAGGACTCGATCGCAAACGAGCAACGAAAGACAAAAGAGGTGCCGGGTGAAAAGGGCTACGAAGGAATTGGAACGAACTTGCTGGGAATGAAGGGGGCGCACTCGCGACCACTGTCTCGTGCATGCCGGATAGCGCGAATATTTCAGGGAGGAGTGATAATTGAATAACCTAAGCACCTGTATTATGCAGTGCGCTGAGGTAGTGACGTCCGTTTGAGTCGCCAATAAAATGAAATGTTGTGGGCAAGGGAAGTTGGAGATCGGCTGACAGGCAAGTGTATGAGGAATACTGCTGATTCGCGGAAGGCTATCAGATTTATATTGGAATGGCATCTACGCCATATTGTCGGAAGACAAGCATCACTATAACAATACTTGCTCGGTCAGTCCCGTTCCCGCTCCGCGTTTTATTTTGCTCGTTTTGCTCTTTGTTTCTTCGGCTATTTTTCCGTCTGTTATTCGTTTTTCTTGGGTGGTGCTAATAGTTGTGAACTGAAGTTCTGTGGGATTAGGAAAGGATAGGCGAGCGGGCGCGTTGGTTGGGGTGGGTTCGTGGGTGGTTGAGTAGGTGGATCGGTAGGTGGGTGCGTGAGTCGATGGGTTGATTATGGGTGGGCCCGTGGGACGTATCATCCGTGCCAGTATCCGGCCCCGCTGGCGTAGCAGCAGTCATACTATGCGTATATACCGCTGGATATTATTTTTTCTGCACGAACCAAGACTGATAGTAATGCTCTATTGTTAGTGGTCCACTACAGCTGTAGTCAGTCTAGTGGGCGTGCCATACGTCTATCTAGGTGTTCTGCATCTCATGGACCAGCTGCTCGGTCATTCCTTTGCGTCTCAAGGGGGGCGGTATAGTACAACACAACGCTCTACACGATACGATCGTACCAGCAACCGATGACACTTTTATTTTACCCCGAGAGTTCCACATGGAGTGGTATACACCACGCGACTATTCAGACTGAATTTCACACTGTGTAGTTCAATTGCGTAAATACCTTGATACAACAATAGACGGAAATTTAAAGATTGTTAGATACTCAGTTTAATACCGTTATGGCCCCTATTTTTTCGTCCAAAGAGGTACCAGGTCACACGCCCCCTCTTTTCTGTGTCCGTAGCCATTCCGTCCAAAGAGGTACCAGGTAATACGCCCCCTCTTTCGGTTTTCGTAGCTGCATACATATGATACTACTTCGGACGGGTACAAGAGTAGTATCACAATGACATAGCAACCGCATTGATGAGGGTTGGTGATGGGCAAAGACAGAGGCAAGAGTGCGTCGCCCGAGGGCAAGAAGACGAGCGAACAGCGCGCTGCAAACGCATAATTTAGTTGTAAAAAAAATAACGGTCAAGTGTCATGACGCTCAACCCCGTATCGAAAACGCCTTATCAAGTCTCAAGAGTTTTTTCTTTCATTTTTCTTGTTTTCTCAGGCCCCACTACTAAACAATTGCTGTAAATCGGAGTATTACGAAGGAATATAGTTAACAGGACCAAATATTGTGACTATAAATAGGGGAATATATGGGTTTTTGTATGGACCGTAGGTCCTCTTAACTATATTCCTCCGTAATAGTTCAGTTTGCTACTTCTCAAGAATTTTGGAATTATTTGTTGTTTTTCGCAATGCCGGCAGGACCGCTGCGGGCACAAATTGCGAGTGTTGGGGCAAGCCGCCCCAACCCCTTATCATATATCACACAAGGAAAGAAAGGCCTCCGAGACAAAAACAACCCCCCCCACGAAGACTCAATCAAGAATAGATCTAACCCGAAAAGTTATGCCCCGCTCCTTCCCTTGCGGGGCTAAGTAATTATCACACCCAGCAATCGTCACGACTTGTTGCAACCTGAATCCCCCCCTCTCTCGAGCAACAGGGCGCGCGGGCGGGTGGGAAAGTCAATCAAATTCAAATTGGGGCGCGGTCCCGTACAGCACAGCGCTGCTGTTACGCTAACCTCCGTCCCCAGCCGAGCGCCCACCGAGGTGTCGGCTCTACCTTCTCCCCGAACTTTTGCTCCGACCTTCTCGTGAGTGCCCTCGTTCTCGTAGGGCACCAAGATGAGACAGGTGCAACACGAGGTGTGTTGTCGGTGAAATGTTTGTACACTGATATTCCGTTACCTTTTGTCAACCAATAACCCGAATGCCAATCACGCCTCCACGAACTCCGCATTCTTACGTGAAACTACATTTTGCTACAGCTAAAGAATTCTGGAATTAATTGTTGTTTCTCGCGATGCCGGCGGGACTGCTGCGGGGACAAGTTGCGAGTGTTGGGGCAAGCCGCCGTAACCCCTTCTCATACATCCCACAAGAAACGAAAAGCCTCCAGGACGAAAACAGTCCCCCCCACGAAGACCTAATCAAGAATACGGCTAACCCGAAAACTTATCTCCCGCTTCTTCTCTTGCGGGGCGAAGTAATTAGCACATCATAAGGCCAGCCCTGTACGTATAACTCGGTATTCGCGAGAGTGGTCGATACCGACTCTGCGCCTTCTCCTGCTGCCCGCACATACGTCATGAACGCTCGCGACTTCCATCGGCCCTCGCGTTGGATCTGCAACTCCGAGATCCCTTGCGCCGCCAACTGAGTCGCCCCCCCCGATTCTGCTCGAGTGCAACGCGCACTGCGCTGGGTCTCTCCTGCTACGTCCAACCATCAGCCTCAGCGCCTCTACCGCTTGCGTTTGTGTGATCACTCTCCATCCCTGCGGAGTGAGCCTTGTGCCTCCCCTGGGAGCTGGGGGTGTACACTTAAAAGTTCCAGCAGCGCTTCGAAAGCTCCCGTCGACGCTCCCCCGACTTCTGCCCCGTCCACCACCCTCGTCCGAGTGGTTGTGCACCCCGCTCTTTTCTGGTCGCTTGTCGGCGCCAAGAAACGGACCTGCACCGCCCTCGCGCTCGATTGATTCTCGAACGCTACCGGCACCTCTCCCCGATAAAGGGCCAGGCTGGTTCGCGTCAGACAGAACTCGGGGTGCACGTTTCTGTTTGCGTACGCCCAAAGCTCTGACGCTCGACACAGCGAAGCATACGACAGCGCGAGACTCAGCCACGCGGCACGTCCCCCGTTTACAATGGTGTTCACTACCCGCTTCCCTTGCGACAGAGTGGACCATGTTAACGGCAGCCGGACTTGCCGCTTCTTCGGTGCCATCCCGTGCGCGCGCTCGATTCCTTTCCCTGCAGCTGTTATCATACAATGGGACGTGGGCAACTCCCAGCCTGCATACATCTTGTGGAAGTACTTGATCGCGGCCGAATACCCCCTCACGGTGGACTGCTGGTTGTTATGCGCGAAGCACCGACACGCCATGAACTCCAACACGTGTCCTAGGGCCTGGTCCGGGTCAGTCAAAGTGTGCAGCCACGGCCCCTTTCCCTGCGCGTGCCTTTCTTTCACCCAGACGTTCCACTTGCCCAGATAATTATTCTGAGTGCTTTCCCCGACCGACCTCAAGGCCAGGGTCTCCACCAAACGTGCTACCTCCCCCTCGTTTCCTGATCCTGGGTGGACATCACGGAACAGCACGGACAGACGGTTTTGGCAGGCCGAGTCGCCCCGATAACGCGTGGGCCGCGCGAGCGGATTACGCGTCTTCCGACCCGTTTTCCATGAGGTTCCATAATATATCGTCGTGACGGTGGGCTATACTTTTCGTTCCGATCACAACGTTGCAATTTTTCATCCCCTGGTCTCCGATAGCCTGTTCTGACCATCCGTTCGAGTTGGTCATCTCCCTGACTTTCCTGCCCAACTCAGCCCGTGTCCACCGCGAGATTCCGTCCGCGAGGGTATTCTCTACACCGGGAAGGTGTCCAGCACGGTGACTCCACCGACCTTCGATTTCCAGTCGGCCGAGCATTCTGATAAGTAGACAGGCTTGTTTGTCCGTGCCCCTCCCGCACCGTTTGACCCACGACACTGCCGCCATGTTGTCGCCGCGCATCGAGACCGGATCACCGTCGGACGTGGGCGTGTTGCCTACTAACTCCAGCATCACCCAGGCCATTACGACCATCCCGAGCAGCTCGAGAAGGTTGATCGTGATGGTGTAGGTTTCGCGTCGGTCGGCCTTGCGCTTTAACCCAGTCCTCAATTCTGCTGGAAGATCATATCGCCAATACACTTTCTTTCTACACAGTAACCGCCCACCGCTTCGAAGCTGGCGTCCGATAAGTAGTGCCTCTTGGCCGGGCGCTTCATGATCGCGAAGCAGGGAACGCTGAGGGCCTCCCCTTTGGGCAGTAGCTCATGCTCTATGGCTCACTTCCAAGATATGATATTTACGTGGAACTCGTGGCCCAGGCGTACAGTATGATTCTGATGTTTTCTGCTAGCCGCTTAGTGCAGACCGGTAAGGCGCAGGAGCCTCCACACGAAATATCTGCTGGCCTGGCCCCAACTGCGTACGTCAGGTTCCACAGCTTCCCCGCGATGCTGAGCACCTCCTGCGCTTGTGCTTGATGTCTGCTCGCTGGCCAGTACTCGAACAACAGCCTCTTGATCGCTTCTGTTTTTTCGCGCGTAATCGAGATTCTCAAGGTGTGCGAGTTGACGGTACAGTCGAGCGCGTCTATTTTGGTGTCCCAGTCTGTGCTCTTCTTGGGCGCTAGGATCGGGGTCGCGCCCTCCTCCCTGGGTCCGAACAATCGCACGTGATCGGGCGCGAGAGAGGCCGACGCGGTCAGGGCCATCCTGCCGTCGTCGGCGTGCTGCACCCTAACCAACAGGTAATCATCGACGTACACGGCCGCGAAGAAAGCGTCTAGCCCCTCCCTCCCTATCGTGTGCTCAGATATTAGATTCGGCGGGTACCGAGTTGGGTGACCCTTCTTCCCAACGGTCCACAACCCTAACGTGTGCCATCATAGATTCCCCTTCGCTGAGAAAGTACTTGAGCTGATTGTACCGATGTGTGGCAGTGTGAGTGTTCGATCGCTGCGGTCATGACCCCCTAGAATCCTGGGGGGCCCGACCACCCAAATGCCAGTCGGAAGTCGATTGCGACCAGGTCCCCGACTGTGTAGAAGAAATCGTGGGCTTAGTCTGGGTCTACCCTGACGTTCCGAAACGCGTCTGATACGTTTGCCTTGCTCAGCAGTATGCGCTTTTGGGGGTATTTTTGTCTCAGACCCACGATCTCCGAGAGGAACTTGGGAAGGGCTTCAGTGCATAGGCAGGGGGGAACAGCGTCTGGACCTGTGTCTCCGTTCAGCCCCTCCCTTCTTCACACGGTGTTGCGGGTCAAACGAAAAGTCATTGATGATCCGGACCTTGCGGGTGACGACGGCCTGTAACGGCGACACCCTCAGTTTCGGAATTTCGTGTGCGAACGACTTGTTGTGCACTACTACAGTAGGAATTTTTCGCGCCGAACGTCCTCGGCAAGCTTCGCCCAGATAGCTGGTAGATGCTCGTAGGCGCTGCGGTGATCGCTGTGTTGTAATGACTGGCCTAGCTCTGCTCTGGTTGCTGCTGCGTTCACCGGTACCCCTTTGGTGACTATCGTGATAAGCTCGTCAATGGCGTCGTATCTTTTTAGATCGCCGAAATATCTCCTTACCTCTGCGGGGTCTATCGGGGGTGCCACCAGAGAACCTCCCAACGAGCGTGCCACGTCCGCCACAACTCCTCGATGCTGTCTCATCAGGTTCCTGCAAATGTCGGCTAGCTGGTAGCAGGTTTTGCATGTTCTGTGTGTTCACGTTGTTTCTGCCCAGGCTAGCTCTAGCTGCGTGCCACTTCTGTACTGTATCTGCGTTCTGAGGTCGACTGCGCCACTCTCCATCAGGAAACCGCTCGCGTGCTGACCCGCTATCCATTCGCGCATCGACCCGATTGGAGGCGTTATTTCCTATTGGCTGCCTCGAGGTGCCGACTCGGCACTGCTCCGACGGCCGGGCATCCGCTCCTGCGTTGAGCGAGTGTTCAAACGAGCGCCATGGGGATACTGGGCTCCGGTGCAAACTGGCGGCATGCACAACGACTGCTTGACGTGGGATTCTCTGTCTGTGAGATGTAACCGAAACAGGAGGGGAGCAGGGGGGGGGGGGTGGACGGCCCCTCCGAAAAAAACGAGACTTTTTTTGCGCGCTCGCTACCAACGACGCGTGCGTGAAAAGTGGGGTAACCGACCCTCTGCTCCTGCTTGCTGCTGGGCGACCCTTCCGTGGAAACGCCACTGGCGAGTCGCGCGGAAGAGGGAAGGGGCTAATTGACCCTCTACTCTCGCTACTGGGTGCGAATGGTACGATCATTCGTCGTAAGCGGTACTGCCTTTGTGCATACGACTGGAAGGGGTTAACTGGCCCTCTACTCGTACCCCGCCTGCTGAGCTGAACTTCTGCGACCTCGGCTTTGTCCCGAGGTTTGTTCGAAGTGGGTATCTGGCCCGCTGTTCAGCATGAAAGGTCGAGCTGCCCCGGCGGCGGTAGAGGCGAGCTATTCCCGTGGTCCCTTTCTTCGATAACACTATATGTCTGTCTGTCTGTCTATCTGTCTGTCTGTCTGTCCGTCTGTCTGACGGTCTGTCAATACGTCTGTCTACCCGCCTGTCTGTCTGTCTGTCTGCCTGTCTGTCTGTCTGTCTGACTGCCTGCCTGCCAGGTCTGTCTGTCTGACGATCTGTCAATATGTCTGTCTACCCGCCTGTCTGTCTGTCTGTCTGCCTGCCTGCCATGTCTGTCTACCTGTCTGCCAGTCTGTCAGTCTGTCTGTCCGCCTGTCTGTTTGTCTGTCTGCCATGTTTGTCTACCTGTCTGTCAGTCTGCCTGCTTGTCTGTCAGTCTGCCTGCCTGCCTGAATGTCGATCTGTCTGTCAACTGATACAGCGCGCCGAGGCTTTTTTTTATTTAAGCACCAGGTCATCGCAAAGCTGTCGATAGTTTCGACTCTCCCCCTTTCTTTCCGGCACTGCTCTGAAAGACCCTTCAGCCCCCTAATAGCCCTCAATAGGGGCACTGTGCGGGTAGCAGTAGGGAATTGTGCCCGGCAAAAAACTTGGTACAACATGCGTGTGGGTGAATAATAAGCGTTGCAAGAAGCCACCAGCGCTACAGTATCTGAGCCCTGCAGACGTCGGTCGTACCACAAACTGCTTCGGCTGGGTGAAGGGTGTTTTGGTGTACTTCGGTTCGCCCGTCCTATCCTTTCATTTCGTTCGCAAGCCTTCCTCCCTTCATGTGTTGTCGCTCGGTTCCTTCCCATTGTTTTTTTCATGTATTGTCTGCAACATCTCCCGGAGGGCGGGGCGACGACAACACTTTTTTGTTCACAGTCCGTCGATTTGTTTTTTCTCTCGTTTTCTTTCGAGGTTTTCTCTCTCAACGTATGCTGAATGTTGTATGTCGTGCCCGACGTATCCAGTACGATGACATTGCCTTGCATTGTAGACTCTGCTCGCCGCAATATAAAGCATATTCCCTGTGTCGCAATTAGTTTACCACAGAGCTACGTGTCATGCTGCTGTAGTACGAGTAGCTCTAGGATCGAAGAATCAGCACGGGCACTTGATGTGCTGAGCATCGACGGGTAGAACACACGGTTTAACGTGAAGAACACACGCAGCAGCAACAGCAGCAGCAGCAGCAGCAGTAGCAGCAGGCCCATAGACTAACGCCATATGAACCGACTCATGCTCCATCGTAGACTTTGCAGAATTCGTCCAGAACATGCTTTGCTGAACTGAATGACGGGGCTACTTATTAACCCCTTTAGAACCGCTGTCTCGTTTTGGGGACACTCGGGGACAAAGTACTTGGAATTTGACGGGTCTGTCCCCAAAACGGAACTGGGGTTCTGAAGGGGTTCATCCATAATCGTCGATTCCAGTTTTCGCATTTTTTCGCGTTGTTTGTGCCCTCTGACATAACTTAAAGGTAAGTTGCTGGGTGCGGTATAAGAGCTCCTCAAGCGAAAAAGACTCAGAAAAACAAAGGTGCTATGTAAATAAAAAACTGCAGCCGTATTTTGACGTAACAGGATGATGATCTGCGCCCGCAAAGTAAGATTAGCAAAACGTTTCTATGTGATACATGGAAACGACGTAATGAGCGCCCACTTGTGAGAGGTGTCTTTATTAGGAGTAGGCACGGTACTTCGTCTCGGAAGGAATGTGTGGTCAATGATCAAATGACTAAATCGAGTAACAAATGGGTACGGCCATGCATGGGATCGAGTACATCTCTCCTATTGAGTAAACGCCCCCCCCACCCCACCCACCCATGAGGCTTGAGGGCTCCAGCGGACACCTCCTGTTGCTCGGGACTGGGCACGAGGTTTGTGCGTTCCACAGGAGAGATCGTTTGTTGTTGCCCTGGCCTCGAGCTGGCCGCACCGTTCTCAAGTGGCATCCGTCCCTTGACAACCCTACAGCAGCTTCTCCGTCCGCACCTTCGCGGCAACTTATCCACTAGGTTTGTGGACCCCGGGATGACAAAAAATATATATTTCTGGACTATCCCCCGCCCTTTTGACCCCGAGGTTCGTGAACTCCCAACAGACATCGGCGGTTTTTCCTGAGGCTCTCCTGACACTACGCCCCTCCCCCGCCTAAGTACATCTCGATCGAGGTTCGTGGTCATTGACTGGTCAAACGGCTAGGCCGAGTAACAAGGGAGTACGCTCCCCACCCCCCCTCCCCGCTGTCCCCACCTTGCGCCCTTCAGCGCTCAAACCCCTCACCCTAATCACGCGAACCCCCTACCGCAAGCGCTATCCGGTAGCTGGAACAACTTCGCGTCACGGTCGTGTCGCCAATACGGGCACCCCAGACGCTCGTTAATTCCAGCAGACATCGATATCCGCTGAGGAGCCTCCTCTGCTCCGTCTCGAAAGGGATGCGTGGCCAATGGTCGAATGACTAAGGCAAGCGACAGAAGAGTACGCCCCCCCCCACCCCCACACCCCTACCTGTCCGGAAGGCTCGTGAGCTCCAACATAGAACGCTCGAGGCCCCTGACCTCCCCGCCGCTGTCCACCGCTCAACGTCTACCCCACCAGCGTCCTACGACCCATATCTCTCGTTACACCGGAAGGCGCCGTGAGGGTTAAATTGACACACGACACGAAATCGCGAACGTGGAAGTGAGGTGAGCTTAAGCTTTATTGTCACCGATCCGCCGGAGGATTGAAAAAAAAAGAAAAAGAGTATCTCAGGCGGTGTTCGTTCTCCTGAGGAATGGCGTGACATCACGGACTGCTCCTGCTGCTGCTGCTGCTGCCCTTGTGACTGTCCATGAGGTTCATGAACTCCAGCAGACATCGGTTGTTGTCGAGCACTTCGGTAAGAACGGCGCGCTCGTTGCGAAGGATCTCGGACGCCTTGATCGCGGTGTCCTGCAGCACACAACAGCAACACAACAACACAACATCAGGGTGCATACAGCGTAGATGCATATACAGCACAGCATACCTTTGGAATACACACATACAAATCATGCCTCGCCACACCCTACGTGCAGCGAACTACATTTAGACTATTCTGGGCGCAAACATGGGGAAATAAAGACTCGTTTTCACATTATTTACGGGGCACCGACCATATTAATTAGGACCTACGGTACACACAAAAACCTATATATTTCGCTTTTACTATTAATAATATTAGTTGGTCCTATGTACTACGGCTCCCCGTCATGATATCTAAATGATGAGGCTGCCTACTATTAAATATTGAGGTTTACCCTCGTTATGCTGAGGCTCCTCACTTGAAGAGCTCTATACCTCGCCCGAAAACGGACTTTAGCAGAAATCAACGTGCATCCCGGTGAATATTCCCACGGCACGAGTACAAAAAAAAACGTCATTTTTCGAAACAAGATTGGCAGTATTCCGACGTTTTTGGGTTAAGGCACCCCCGTCATTCAGAAAACATTTTTTATCTGAAATGTGCTACCCTTCTATCACAGAACGCGCATGATCCTCAGGTTTCCGACCTGGTATACACAGCAACACATATACTGTTACAGCTATACAAAAACTGACTTTCGGGTCGGCAAGTCGAGCAACTGACTTGCCGAAGTCACGCAGGCGGGCGAAGAGAGCGAAATCATCCTTCCTCCGGCCCGACGGGGTGCCTGCCCCCTCCACAAAAATAAACGGTGACCCGCATTCAACAAATCCTTCGTAAGCATGAGTTGGACAGTCGGCATTTTCGGGAAAACGACTTTAGCTACATAATTTTTATGCCCAACAACTAGTTGGTGAGTTGGGCCGTGCCGACTCAAAGCTTGAGTTACAGCACACACCCAGAGCGACGAACAGCACAACGCCCTTACGAAACCTACCATAGAATACATCATGTCCCGGCAGATACTTATTTGTTGGAAAGTACAGAACATCTATACCCCTTTGGCCAGGGATGTAAGGACCGTTGGGACATACACAAGGACCGTTGGGATCTAAATAAGGACCGTTGGGATCTAAACAAAGACCGGTGGGATCTAAGAAAGGACCGTTGGAATCTAAGCGAGGACCGTTGGAATCTAAGCGAGGACCGTTGGAATATAAACAAGGACCGTTGGGATATAAGCAAGGACCGTTGGGATGTGAACAAGGACCGTTGGGATATATACCAGGACCTTCGGGATATATACAAGGATCGTTGGGATTTTAAGCAGGGATCGTTGGGATATTTACGAGGGTCGTTGAGATATATACAAGGACCGTTGGGATCTAATCGTCAGTTCTAAAAGGGTTCTTCCACGGGGTGGTGCGACATTTTCAGCACGCGAAACACACGCATCAACATTACGCACAGCGCCCACAGCAGCCATTGGCACAATTTTCCGGCAATCCACGGGATGCAACGCGTACAGCGTAATCAAGCAACTGAGCAAGCAAGCGAGCGAGCACACAAGCGCCGTGACATTCAACAAAACGTGCACCCCATATGGCGCAGATACGTCCAGAGAGAGCAAAAATACCAAATAAAAACCGCCAGACTACAGCATACAAACCCTACAAAATGGTACCAGTACAATTGTAGAAACTGGCTGTGCCGGATGTCGACGGGGGGAAAGAACGGTTCATCACATCTCGGGGCTTCAGAGGAAAATTAAGACGATGAAATATGACGAAGACAGGGACGCCCACTGCGTGATCGAGGGATGATGCAATGGTTGGTGCCCCAAGTCATAACGCAACGAACCGCACGGCGCTGGCGCAATACATGAAGACCCTAAGTGGCACTCGAGCTGCTCGTGTAGGCAGAAAATAAACACACCACAAGAAGTACCATTTTTTTGGTCGCTACCTCGAGGCATCCCAGACAGGGTTATAGTGTGGAGAACACACAGATCATACAGATCATACAAATCATACAGATCATACTAATCATACCTGGTACAATACTGCGGCAGGGCACTCAAGTTGCTCGTGTAGGCAGTTGATAAACACAAAAAAAAATACCAGGTGGCTTTTTTTTGCTCGCCACCTCCGGGGGTTCCAAAAGAGGGTCGATGTGAAGAACACATACGAATCATACGAATCATACAAAAAATAAAATGCTGCATCAGGGCACTCAACCTGCTTCACATACAAATCATATAATTTATACAAATCATACAAATCATACAAATCACACAAATAATTCAAATACTGCATCAGGGTACTCAACCTGCTCGTGCAGACAGTTGATGCACAACTAGTATTTCGATTATTTCGCTCGCCACTTTTTGGGGTCCCAAAGACGGGTACTGTCGAGAACACACATAAATCATACCAGGTACAAATCATACAAATCATGCAATTGCTCGCGTAGATACGTGATGGACACGAAATTACCGTTTTTTCGCTCGCTACCTCTGGGGTCTGACTCAAAGAGGTTTCATACGAAGAACACACACTGATCATACAAATCATACAAATCATACAAAAAATAAAAAATAAAAAACTACACTGTCCCCGTGCACTTTGGTTTGAACATTATTTACGGGGGGCCATGTTGAACAGGACCTACGGTACACACAAAAACCTATATATTTCGCTCTTTCTGCTACCGAAACCTGGTCCTATTTACTATGGTTCCCCGTAAAACTGTATAAATGATACATATTTTTCAAAGACAGGGTGCCAGAACGCAAAAAAAAGTACAAATCATACAAAGCATACAGAACCATATCACTGTACAAGAAAACGCTTAGTTTGACTAGAGTACAGATGATACTTATTCTTAGGGACAGAGTGCCACAGCGCATACAAATTATATAAATCATACAGATCATACAAATCATACAAATCATATAACTCACCAAGCACAAGAGACCGTTGTGTTTGAATATTATTGCGGGGGGCCATAGTTAATAGGACCTGGGTTCCACACAAAACCCTATATATTTACCTATTTTAAGTCACAATATTTTGTCCTATCAACTATGGACCCCCGTGATAGCAATAGTGCCCAAATTATGCTTCTTTCCAGGGGCAGAGTGCCACAACGAAGAAAATCATACAAATCATGCAAATCATGCAAATCATGCAAATCATATAAACCATACAAATCATGCAAATCATACAAATCATACACATCATATAAATCATACAAATCATAAAATTCATACGAATCATACTAATCATACAAATCATATAAATCATACAAATCATACAAATCATGCAAATCATACAAATTATACAAATGATATTAATCATTCAAATTTTACAAATCATACAAATCATACCACTCGGTCTCTAACACTATGACGGAGGGCCATAGTTAATAGGACCAAATATTGTCAGTAAAAATTGGGAAATATGAAGCATTTTTTGTGTGTACCGTAGGTCCTTTTCAATAACCCCCCCCTGTCTCGGAAGGGATGCGTGGTCAATGGTCAAATGACTAAGGCAAGCAACAAAGGAGTACGCCCCCCCCCCCCCCTCCCCGCCCTGTAGTACAGTAGTGTGCCAATGATACTTCTTTCCAGGGGGACAAGAGTTGCCATAACGCATACAGAAGGTGTTTCCACCCCTTCACCTGAATCTGATCCAAGTCGCTCCCGAGCACCACTACTCCATCGTCGTCTCCCATGATGACGTCGCCAGGGTTGACCGTAACGCCTCCGATGACCACGGGTACCTACGAGGAGAGAAGGGAAAACAAGAACAAAGACAAGGAAATAAGAAGGAAGAGACGAAAACAAAGTGCACACGTGAGAAGGGCCGAAATATATACCAGGAAGCCACGTGGGAGGCGCGACGAGAAACGATACAGAGAGAGAAAAAAAAAAAAAACGCTGGTTATTGAAATGACGGGGGGCCATAGTAAATAGGGCCTACGGCGCACACAAAAACCTTTCATATTCACCCGTTTTTGCTACAAATATTTATTCCTATTAACTAAGGTCCCCCGCAGCAGTGGGTACCAGGTATATTCTACAATGGCAAAGAGCGGAGAAAAAAAATAACAACAAGACAAGACAAAGAGTACGTGAGGCAGAGAACAAGACACAACACAAAATGAACCTTGGGACATGGAACATATATACATGGTGATGGACAAGAGAGCGAACAAAGCCTCGGCAAGGAGCAGATGAAAAGCACTACCAGGTATACGATTTGGAGAGGGAGAGGGGGTGGCCCTTGCGGTACCCTCATGCTATTAAAAGCCAATGTGGGAAAACTCTATGCTGATAAAAAAGAAAGCAAACAAATCGTACGCAAACAGCCGACAAAAAAACACTCTTCAGAAGGGATGTATCGCTTCTACTAAGGGCCCACCTTCAAGGGGACCTTTAATTGGATAAAAAAATTGAATTTCAATGGGTTTTAATTTTATTTCGAAAAAAAAACGTATTTGGGTCCTCCTATGGGGGAAGAACGGGGCACTACAGTAGTTGTCAATCAAAAAAAAAAAAAAAACAATTCGGACTACACATTTATTTTCAACCAAAGTCCCTCGTCAAGAAAGGCGCTCAGTCACTCATCGCATGTTTATGCCACACATCACAAAAACTGCCATCATCACACACCGGTCCAGTGTTATTTCTCCCACCCGAACTAAATCGCTTGTCACTCAAAGTCACCTGCATAAGATCGCGGTCGAGGGTATTGCACCTGCCCGCCATGGGGTTGACGTACCGACAGTAAACGGGGAAGCGTAGCTGCCACGCGCAAGGTCGGAAGCGGAAAACGGAATAGGATGGGACGAGACGAAGCGTGACAGTCGAGACAAGACGGGACGGGGCGAGACAGGACAAGGCGGGACGCGACGAGGCGAGACGGGACAAGACGAGACGGGACAAGACGACACGACACGAGGCGAGACGACACAGGACGGCACGAGACAAAACGGGGCGGGACGGAACGGAACGAGACGGGTCGGAACGGGACGGGCGAGCAGCGCTGATCGGCACGACACGCACAAGCACAATGTTATCCTCGAGGCGACCAGAACAATCATCAGAAGGGGGGGCGGGGGCGTGAGAGAGAAAAAGGGGTCTCGGTGCATCATCCACACCACCGACGTCACGGTCGTCGAGGGAGGAAGGGAGGGAGGGGGGGCGACAAGCACTTCAAAAAAACGCCTTTTCGGGGGGTTTCCTGATACTCATACATACGGCCAGAGGAGAAGCTCGATTTCGTAGCCATAAGGGCCCATCTTCACGGGGAACTTGAGTTGGAAATGAAAAAGTCAAGTTCAATGAATTTCAATTTGATTTCGGAAAAAACACGTGTTTGGGTCCCCTGTGGAAGAACGGCGTACTACAGTAGTTGTCAACAAAAAAACAATTCGGAAAACAAAACAAAACAAAAAACTCTCAAGTTCCCCATTAAGATGGGCCCTAAGAGACCGGCCCCGAGAAAAAAAACGAAACGAAAACGTGTGCAGGGCAGAACCCGACGAAGACTCGCGCATGGCCTCCTCCTTCTCCCCCTCCTCCTCCTCCTACGCCTGTAGCAACAACCGTTTCACAGCCTCAAGATAGATCGGAGAGAGATCAAATGGACGAAAACCTACTGTACTTCGTGTTGCACCACTGTAGAGTACGGAGGACCAGAGTAAATAGGACCTACGGTACACGCATACACCTACATATTTCGCTATTTTTACCGACAACATTCGGTCCTATTAACTATGGCCCCCCGTGATCCAGCCGTAGGCCCTCAATAAGGCGGGTTATATAAGGCGGGTGCCCGCTATAGGGCGGGTGAAATATCTTGGCACAGACAGGACCCACTATAGGGCGGAACCCGCCCTATAGGGGTACCGGCCCCATATAGGGTGGGCGGGAACCCCCCGGAGAACTCGATAGGGCGGGCCACACAGTCCCGCCCTGCACTGCTGGGCAAACACACACACACACCTCACAGCAGCAGCACAGCATACCCCTACCGCACAGCATACCCCTACCGCCTGCGGTACAACAGACACAGGAGATGCCCTGCGCGGATGGCGAACGATGCCTCTCATCCCTGGAAAGACACTTGAATCCTCTGAGGGACACGGAGGTGCTGGAGGGTGTGGTGGCCGACTTCGCGGGATTTGCGGCGACTAAGAGGGCGACAGCGAACTCCGACGCATCTACGCGGAGTGCGCCTCCAAAAAATTCCGCCGCCAAAACTGCCTCTAAAGCTGCGGCAGGCAAGCGAAAGGCGCACGACGCGGCCCGCACACCAAAACGCACGAAGGCAGCAGGGCCAGCCAAGCAGCAGGATAGAAAGTGCGCCTCGCAGGCGACTGGACATAGACGCGAAGATGCAGGTGCTCGCAGAGCTGGCCAAGGAGGTCGCTCAAGTAACGCTGGCAGACCGCTTCAAATGCGGTGTGCGTACGATCCAAAGAGTGAAGTTGGAGAGGAAAGCTATCGAGAGTGAAGCCCGGACATCGAACCGGAGCCACAACTCGAAGCGCCCAGGGGATTTCAAGGAGATGCGCTCTGCTGTAGTGTACCGCTCTATTTTTTTTCCTCCCCCATCTCCTCTGTCTTTCTATCTTCTAGAGTAGTTTCCTATTTTTTGTTGCTGTGCCTGCGGTGCTCTTTCTGCATTCAGCGTCGCCCGCGTCGTTTCCTTTTTTGAAAGTTATCATGACGGTGCGATGCTTTATACGTGTCCTCGCATTGCCACACTCCAGGCTGTAGCACTGAATGACGAACCTGATTTTTTTTTGTGGCTGCAACGTGTGGACTGTGGGTGGGTGAGTCTGGTCCTATTTTTTTCGTGTGTTTGCGTGTTCGCGCCCACCTTACGAAAGCATGTGTGTGCCTTTGTTTTGTTTTTCAAGACATGTTTTCGTTTCTTCTTTTACTGCAAGTGAAATGTTTCGCTGCCAAAGCCCGCTCCCTGCATCCCAGTAAGGAACATACATGCTTGCTGTGCGCTGCCGACTCGCATGTGCCCCGGTTTGCTTACGAAATTATAAAAGGAAACGCTTCCCTTCCGCGCTTAAACCGGTGCAGATGGACGTCATCGTCTTGGACCTCTTCGAAAAGGCAAGGAAGGCAAAGCACCCCGTCACGCGTGCCGTCATCCAAGCGTTCGGCCGCTCCGCCGAGGCAGCCCTGTTAGATGCGGCAATGACCTCTGAAGCGCTGAAGGCGAAGCTTGGCGCCCTCATGGCGGGCGACAAGTGGGTCAGGAACTTCACGAACCGCAACGGCCTCATCAGCAAGGTTCTCCATGGCGAAGCCGGCAGCGTAGACCCCGACAGCATCAAGAAGGGGTTGGACGAGGTCCGCGAGGCGTGCAAGAAGTACCCGCCAGAGAGAATCTTCAACGTCGACGAGATCGGTCTCTTCTGGAAGTTGATGCCCAAGCGATAATATCTCTCCACATCCGAAAATCACCGGACGGCACGGGGAACGAAGAGCATGCCCTTCAAGGATCGCGTGTCTGCCTTCATGCGCGCCAACGCCGACGGCTCTGCCAAGGTCGACACGGCAATCATCGGTAAGGCGAAGAAACCGCGCTGCTTCCGGGGCAGGGATAGCCCTCTCAAGTACTTATCTCAGGCCAATGCATGGCTCGATGCGTCGACTTTCTTGAAGTGGTGGCAGCAGGTCTTCCTGCGTTCATCCGGCGCTGGACTCACCTCCCGGTGCTGCTGCTCATGGACGGCTGCTCGTCTCACAGTGACCAGGTGACGGTGATGACGTACTCGCCGAACTGCATCAGCGTACATCAGCCCATGGACCGAGGGATCATCGCGGCCACCAAGCTGAACTACAGGAAGGAGCTACTCGACGTCAAGGTGCCCACCATGTGCGATGCGGAGGTACTTCGCACTCAGGCGAAGGAGCGCAGGATGGTGGCTGAGACTATGGAGTTGGCCGAGGGAACCCACCCCCACATGCCGGACGCGGCGGATCTTCTCAAGCTTGCATGGGGGCAAAACATCACCCAGAGGACCATCGCCAGGTACCATACGTGTAGCTAGCTTTTCGTATTCCTATCTAGCAAGGTTTTGCCTCGGGGACCACCGTACACCGGTTCTGCGCATCCTTTTTCTGTTGTTGTTGTTTTAGATCCCGTGTTGCTCGCTGCTTCCATTCTCTGCGCCCTCTTGCATGAATGCTCGACGCCACGCAAGGTGCTGGGTTAAATAAAGCCAAGACGCTCCTGACGGAATTCGAGGAGTCGCTCGTCAACAAGTACGGAAAAAGTCAGGGCGGTCGCGTGGACCCAGCGGGTGGATGGGCTCGTGAAGACCCTCCACACGGTGAGCGTGCGGGTTCATGAAGCTCAGAAGGAAGGAGCACTCCCCGTAAGCGAACACGGAGATCTTCCACTCATTGGGCAACCTGGACATAGTGCCTGGGGCGCATGCCGACGAGGTCCGCCAAGCGAAAGGTGCAGGAGTGGGCGACAAGTCGAGGACCAGGACGACATCGTGGAGGCGATGAAGGCGGATGATGCGGAAGACCTGACGAAAGCGTTGGCCGGCTTGGACATGGAGGCGGAGGAATCTTCAGACGGCGAGGTGGACGACGGCGATGATGGGAGCACGGGGAGCGGCAGCTCTGAGCCATCGTCTTACGCAGAGTTTTCACATCACTTCGGCCCTCTAGAAAAGTATGCGTCGGGGTGCGGTTTGACGGAGACCAGCTACTCCCTTATGAAGGCTAGGATGGTGATGACTGAAGCTCACGCCTCCAAGCCAGCGCGCCAGGTTGACGTTAGGGAGTTCTTGTAAGCGAGGATATGGGTTTGGTTCTGGGACCTCGTGCAGCGGTGCTGCACCGCTTCGCGTGAAGGGCCTAAAGTAAGGAGGAGAGATCACACCGTGCGAGCATGTCGTAAATGGGCCATCATGAATGCAGTTCAGCGGTGCGCGTGTCTGTCTGCAAGAAGCGCTTCGGTACCGCAAAAAATGGGGAAGCGTCGTATGTGATGCTAAATCTCCTCTTTCTCTTTTTTTTTTCTCGCCCCCTTTCATTTATAGTTTCCTTTCGAGTCGGCATTTTCGTCCCCGTCGACAACTCTTTTTTCATTCGAATATTGTTATTTTGTGTGTGTGTGTCGCAAGCTTCCATATGGCCCCGGATCGGGCCTCTCCCAGATAAAAATGCTGCAAGCCCTGGTTTCATGTGATGACAACAAAAACACACAGGGTTTCATTTTTTGGAACATGCGCTGATCGGTTGACTACGAATGAAATACTATTACGGAGGAATAAAGTTAATAGGACCTACGGTCCATACAAAAACCTATATATTTCCGTATTTATAGTAACAATA